>BJBW01007607.1:54664-88046 GCA_004320125.1 Scolopax mira
GTCCGTCTGCTGGCAAGTCCCAGTCTCCAAAGCAGCAGGTTCATGGCACGGGGGGGGGACACACACTGCAGCACTGGGTGGGGAGCCAGGGTGCCCTCCTCTACTGAAGCTTCAGCAAATATTCCTTAATGTGGCTTCTTGCCTCTGCCTGCAGGTGAGGATTTAAGCCAGAAACGCTGTCGGTCAGGTTTGTCCTGCCATCGTCAGCTCACCTCGGAGGTGTCAGCCCTGCAATGCTGCTTAACCCCAGCACATCTCCACAGCCTCCCCAGCTGGATGCTGGCACCCGTCAGGGCTGGATCCTACAAGCTGGTACCCTGGGGTTTCCCTCCTCGCCCTTGCACCCCAGATTTCCAAACTCTTCATCAGTCAGAGCACCAAGAAGCTTCAACACAGGGATGGGGCAGGGGTCTGCTGGCACGCTGGGCTTGTGCTGCAGAGCCAGAAAAAAACAATGCGGTTGTGGTCTGGTAGTTTCCTGCTCTGGTGTGTGCTGGGGCAGACTGGTGTTTCCCCAGCAGGACCAGTTGTGTCTGGGAAGGATGCTCACTGCCGGGGCTGCTGGAAAATCTCTCTCCCAAGCCCAGCAGCACCAGTTTTGCTGCAGGCGGGGGGAGCAGGCTGAGCTCTTGCTGTTAGCCAACGTGCTCTTCCCGCTCCAGTGAGTCCGTGCTTAACTCACCATCAGTCAGAGGAAGAGGACACGTGTGGGGACGAGTGAGTGTGGTGACACAGGGCCTTCCCAAAGCGTTGGGCTCTCGCGTTGGGCCGGGGCAGCAGATCCGGAGAGGACCAGACAGGCTGTCGGGAGCGCTGAGCATCAAAGATGCTGTGCAGCCACTGGAGCTTTAGGGTTGGGTTTTTTCCTCCCTGGGGGTGTATCCCAGGGATGTAAAGCCCCCATTTCTGATGCACAGGGTCTGCAGCCCTCCTGGCGTGCCCAGGGGCGGGAGCAGCAGGGATACAGTGACCGTATGGCAGCGGGGCCATCCCTGGATGGTGGTGACTGTTGGCCACGTTGCCTCACTCACCCCCAGCTTTGGGACACCAGTTTTTGCCAGAAGGATGGGTGAGACTCCCTGCAGAGCCCAGCTGCCCTCCCTTCCCACTCCCCCTGGGGATTTCAGAGCCTGTTGGACCATTTTGCAGCTAGAAAGAGGTTTTCCCACCAGTGAGGGCTGTGCCTGCCCTTGAGCGGTGCGTCCAGCTTCCTCCTTTCCTCCTCTTGCGGGAGCAAAAAAATTCAACACTAAAAATGGAGCTGACGACAGCACTAATTGCTTACGAGACAGCATGGCGGGCTGGGGCCCGGGGGATGGCACACCATGGGGTCTTAAAACCACAGACGAGTGCCTAGTGGGATATTTTGCCAGCTCAGAAGGAGATGGGAGAGGGCTCTGCGCTGAGCCGGGGAATACTCTGCACAGATGGGCTTCTGGAAGCAGCGCAAGTTGAGCTGGTAAATTATAAAATGCCACACTTGAGGTCTCTTATATAAGGCCCCTTTACAGAACCTGGGAGCTAAATATAAAAGAGACTTACGTTTTGGGCTGGTGTAAAATGATGCTCCAGAATGGGTTTGTGTGGGAAGGAGCGCTCTGCAGCGCTGCGAGAAACGGAAAGGCTTTCGGGACTCTGGGTTCGCTCCCAGCCTCCATCACTTGTTTTCTCTGCAACCTTGTGAGCAGCATTTACTCCCTGTGTCTCAGTTTCCCTCTTGTTAAATCAGGAACAATAAAACCTCCTTTTGCAGCTGCGTTGTCAAGATTAATTCATGTTTCCAAAGTGACCTGAGAATCTATAGAAACCTGCACAGTATATCATTATCCTGATCTAAACTTGGCATATAATATCAGTGAGCCAAATTCCCCTCCCACACTGGAGGAGAAAGGGTTGTGTCAGCATAGCCAAGAGGAAAATTCCAGCCACTGCTCCTAACTAAAAAATCTAAAAGAGAAAAGCCTTTTTGGGCTGAGCCCATTTTGTTTCCCTTGAGGAAATTCCATCCTTCATTAGCTCCGAGCAGAAAGATCAGCAAACTCAGCTCATGCCAGGATAATGGGTGTTTGGGATGGCTCATCCTTCCTCTCCAGGATGGTGATGGTGATGCTGGGCTCCTGCAGGACCTGCTGCCACCATCACTGCTCCTGCTGCTTGCAGGTGACAAAGCCAGGAGCATCTCCCATGGGAAGCACAAGTGGCAGTGGAGCAAAGTAGAAATGCAGAGAGATGCTGTATGTGTTGGGATCTGGCCTGCTTGGCAATGACTTAGGGACATTTTGCGCTCTCTCAGCTTCTGCCCTTTTTCTCTTCAGCTGTATTTTCACCACCAAACCCAGTGTGGCACTCAGAGTCCTGCTCTGCTTGGAGGATGCTCCCTCCTGTCCCTGGTTCTCCATGAAATATTGGGAAGAGCCTGGCCTGCCTTCTCCTTCCTTCTCTGCACACAGAGGGAAGACCACAGATGCTGGGGAGTCACAGAAGAGCTGGGTGGATTTTCAGGTTCTGTCTGGGGGCTCAGAGGAAGTACAGACTGAAGGACAGCTGAAGCATGAGACATCAGAGCAGAGCCTGGCTGGGATGAGCCAGGTGCTGTCACAGCTTTGTTCCCACAGTGATGGAGGGACACAAAGATCCAACTAGGATCAGCCTAGTTCAGCTTCTCTCTTAGCCTAGAGGGATCAAATGGAGGGCCTGCCCTGGCCAGTGGGACCACGGAGCAGCTCACCTGGGCTCATGTCCATGGCTCATTTCCCCCTTGGAGGCAGCTCATGCCTCATTCCAAGGTTGCCTGAAGATGGGCGAGGGGGAACCTGCTGCATCCCCTGTCTTTTGCTAGGGTCTTTGAGCAGAGCATTGTGGTCTTTGAGCAGAGGCAGAAATGGGGATGTAGGAGCCCTGGGAACCCCCTAGCAGCCCTCCCTGCTGAGCAGTACCCATCAGGACCGGTGTTTCGCAGCCCGTGCCTGGCTGCACGGCAGGTCCTGGCCAAAGCGGATGCATGGCCCTTCCAGGTATGATGTGTGGTTTCTTAAAACCACCTGATCAGCCAGCCCTGATCCCGCGCCTCTGAAACCCATCCGAATCGCTGGGAAAAAAAACGTGTTCTGACAGGATGGAGATTTGCAGGGGAGTTGCCAAGCAACTGGCACAGCTCTGCTGATGCCTGCTCCTCTCCTCCCTCTGAGCAGTAAGCAGGCAGGGGATGGCAGCATCCCTGCATCCCTCTGCCCAGCCAGCCCAGCGCTCCCTGGCCATACCAGCCTGCCTCTGCCTGCCCAGGGAGGTACCACTGGGAAAGGCAGGGACTGCTCATGGCTGATGGGACAGGATGCTCCTGGCTGCTGGGATGACACCACCTGCACGCCCAACCTGGGGCAAATCATCAGCTGGGTCAGAAACAGGCTCTCTCTTCCAGCCCGTCTCTGAGCCGTGCAGCTTCCTTTTGAACTAGTCCCAGAAATGTGTGCTAACACACCGAGCAAAACACCCAGGAGGACTCATTATAACCCGGCTTTGATCAGTGTCACCTCTGCATTTCCTTGGGAGCCGCTTCAGATTTACACTAAGAGAAATATGCAGCCTGAACCCTTGGGATTTTCTTTTTTAAAGCATTAGTTTAAATCAACTCTTGAGTAACAACGGCCTCTTACAAAAATCTGCTGATGTCCCTCCGAAAGCTTTGGGCCTGCAGCGAGGGGCATGAAGCAACGGCTGATGGGAGGGGAGGCAACTAATAGATGCAGTCTTGCAAAAGATCATTTGCTGAGTGAGTGGCAATAAACAGCAAATCCAGCCAGCTTGTAGAAATGGCAAATGGACCAGACTGTTCAGAACAATCTGTTCCTTCTTCAGAGAAGGGCTGCGGTGCCGGCAATAGGCTGGGAAAGTGACTGTTCTCGGCGTGAAGCTGGTCTGAAATTCTGCTTCAGAAAAACAGCAGGGCCAAGACAGGGTAATTACTGGGAGACATGTCCTAAATCAAATAAAAAGGCTGCAAGGGGCTTTGTTGGGCTGACTCTTCTCCAGGGAGGTTTGTGCCAAAGGAGCCCTGCTCTGCTTTGTCCCATGGACCTGCTCGTGTCCATGGCTTTCTGCTCCAGCAGCTCGGCCACCATACTGATACTCGGGCAGAGGAACCCTGCTGATCCACCTCAGGTCACTGGCCTGCATTTGTCTGTGCACTTCACTGTCACATACCATCATCTACTTACTCGGGCATTAATGTCACTGAGCCAGAAGAAGAGCAGTTGATGCACCCAATTTCTTGCCTGGTGATGACATTGTCGTTGGAAGGGATACCCCAGAGTGTGCAAACCTCTCCCATAAAGCCAAAACTGAGGAGACAGAAAGGTCCCATATTGACACCATGCCAGGCTGGACCTGGGGTGCAATTCCTCCAGGCAGATTTATTTCAGTTGTCCCTATTTCCTTGAGGCTTGTGCACTCCCCTGTCATCCTTTCTTCCTGTGCTCAACCCAGAGATCAAGTGGCCTTTGTTTGATTTGGAAAAGAAAAGTAAAAGAGGATAAACTGAATGCAGATGGTGCAGAACACCCATTACAGCAGTTTAATTAATTGCTTTCAAATGTTAATTCAAAATAGTTTCCCTGAGTGATCTTATATAGGCAGATCCTCACTTGCCTTAAGCCACTTTCCAGAGTGTGTTCAACTAATAAGGTATTCTTAGCCCTGATCGGGGTGGTAATCAGGAATGATTAATTGGAAATAGCTCTTCTAAAGCAAGCTGTACCTGCTGCACTCTCCTGTGCTGCCCAGAACTGGCAGCGAGCCCTTGGGGGGCACAGGGAAGGGAGTCCCCCCTGTGATGTGCTGATTTCTCAGTCACAAATCACCCTCCCACCCCTCTTCCCAGCTCTCTCCAGCTAGATCTGGCACGGAGGGTTTCCAGCGCGGCATCTAGATCTGCCAACAGCCTTCCCTGGGGGAGAACGGGATCTGGGAGGTCACAGCAGAAATTTATTAGCTGGGCTTAGCCACGGCCAAGCTCTCTGCTGGACCTGCAGAGCTATTGCATTGCGTCTCCCACCCCTGAGCAAGACGGCCTCCCTACTCAGCTTTTATGCTGTAAAAGGGCCGCGTCCCTCCAAAACTGCTGAGGGATCAGCAGCCCTGCTGAGAGCGTTAGTTTGTGCAGCTTTGCCTAAATCACAGGCAAAAAAAAAAAATAATCTCTGCACAGAGAAGCCCATTCCCAGTCAGGCAAGATCCCGTGTGACAGCAGCTTCTGCGATGGCTCTGTCCTTGTGTCCTCTGTCCTACAGTCCTCTGTTCTCTTCTCTCCTCTCATTTTAGCTAAATTCTTCCCGCAGCGTCTGAGTGCTCGCTATGTGCCGGGTTTGACCTCAGGACAGTGAAATTTTTGGAGGTCTTTTCTTGCTTTCAGACAGCAGCACGTCCTCAGCTATTTTACTCCTGTGTTTTCCCCCCCGTGGTGGCAGCCTTTGAGCAGTAATTCAGCGCGGTGCACCTGCCGCCATCAAAGGCGTCCCTAAGTTAACTCAGAGGGATGAAGCAAATCCATGTTATCAGGCTCCGCTGGAGGGGCTGAGCCTGCAGTGGAAAAGAGTTTTACTTTCCCAAAGTCAAGGCCTGGGGAACTTGCTCCTACAATGACCTGTTAAAAAACACCAAGTTGTGCCACAAAGGAATCGGTTTCGCTGCTGAAAATCACGTTTCGCTTAGTGTCAGCAATTCAGAAGAAATCCATCTGCAGGAAATTATGATGACAATTTCCTCTCCGAGTGAAGAGAAATTACAGCTGTAATTCCTCTTTGCTGCAATCGAGGAGGCAGTGAACAGCCTCCTCTCCCTGTGCTTAACACCGATTACTCTTAAAACTTGGAGCCACGTGCCTGTACTGAGACATTTCTCTCCCATCACCCTGTGTCGAGGCCATTGCTGCTGCACTCTCAGGCTGTCAGGAAAAATACACCCAGAGGTGAAACCCAGCTACTTTTGTGCTATTTTGTTGTCTCTAATGACGGATATGCCCTTGTTATTTTCACACTGTAAATTTTCAGTGTGAGAAGGGTGTCCTGCTGCATGCTTGGAGGGTGTCTGGCATATTTGGCTTTCATTTTCTTGAGGTTCTAGGTGTTAAGTAAGGAAAAGAGCATGAGAAGTTTTGCATTATTGTTTCAGATGCTGGGCACAGGAGCCTTCTCTCCTAGAAGGGTGAATGCCAAGGGAGGGCAGGCAAGAAGCAGCAATATTTTGCAGGGGAAGACGAGACGGCGTGTATTTTGAAATAAACCTTTTCTGTTAGAGACACATGGAGCAAGACCGAGGCCAGCTGCAAAAGGCTGCAGGTCTACAATTCTCAATGTGTTTTGCAATGCTTTTAGTATCAAAACCTGGTCTTGCCCATTGAAGGTTGGTGTAATTCATGCACGTATGAAGATAACCATTCATCAGAGGAAAGAAATAAAAACCTGGGTAGAGAATGTGCTCATGGGAGGCCATTCCCAAGCCAAGTCTTATTAAGGTGACACTATGAGGCCGAGCTATTGCTCCAGGTCCACAGGATGATATCTCAGCAAAGATAGACCTAGTGTGTGTCTGAATTCAAGACCTCTTCTGTAAGGTTTTGCCATTGGCCAAGTAGATCTTTCCCCACCACCAGCTGCCTTAGCCATCGTCAGCACCTTCCTGCTCCTCCCAGCGCTGCTGCTGGAGCTGACGGGAGTTTGATTGTGATTTAATCCAGGCTTTTAGAGGAGGGAAAAAAGAAAGTTTTGACAGTTCCATATATAGTGCTCTGACTCACAGATTTCATGTGTCAAACACCGAAGACGGGTTAAGTAGAATTAAGTTCTGGATTTGTTATAAATAGGCATTAAGTAACATGAATGTATTACATTTGCATGAAAATATGGGCCTGATTCTTTGTCTTACCCCAGAGATTTTCTTTGACGTCGATAGGATGCTCCCAGGTAGGTGAGCTCAGATCGGAGCCAGCCCAGCTCTGACTGTTCCCTGCAGCCACCATTTAACTGGACCCGGTGGAGCAGGAAAATCTGAATAAACATAGCTGAAATTGGGAAGGATCTACTCTCCTCACACAGATCAGAATTTGGCCTTTAAAATAGTGCAAGTAGTTTTAATTAGACCCCAAATCTGCAGCTGAAGGAATAATTTCTCCATGTCAATCAGTGCTAAGTGTACCTATTAAATCGGGGAAGATGGGTTAAGATTAAAATTGCATAAAAAGTCACTTTTCTTCTCTTTCTCCCAGAAGATGAAGGTTTGTTGGATTCAGATGTTACAGATGATCTCATCCTGCTCTGATTACCGTTCTGCGCAGACATGGCTTAAAAGTCCACCCAGACAATGAAGTCACCCTCACCCAGAGCAAGTCTGACAGTTGAGCATTGTTTGGGTGAAAACAGTCCCCTTTAGTAAAAGAAATGCTTCTGCAATGAGTGTGACAGACACAGTCTCTACCAAATCAGATCCCTCCTCAAGAGTTTAATTTACTGACTTTTCTTTGCTATACAATTGAGAATTGGTCCATGGAGAAGGAACACAAAAAGGGCAGACAAAATGGGCTGTATTTTGAGGCCAGACTAGTCCAAGCCAAGGGAAAATGGGTATTTCAGCCACCTAGCGACATTGTTTCTGGAAAAATAATGTCCATCCTGGAGCTCTACCTTTATTCTGAGGTTTGACCCTATTTCTGCTGAGGGTGAAGAGAAGCAAACCAGAGAGAAGGGACCTGCAGTATGACACAGCTGGGGCCACCGAGACAGAGTGACAATCCCATCCCCGGACAGGTTGTTGTTATTATCCCACATGAGCTGTCAATCATGCAGGAACAGCATGAAAAGCTCCAGGAGCTTCCCGTGGCCCCGGCGGGACCCTCAGGCTCTGGTGCCTTCCCAGCATCGCTCTGCCCTTGGTTGGGATTTTTCTTATCTAACGCCACATTCTGCCTTCTGCCATGAAAATAATTTCCAATTAAATGCATCCTCAGAGCCTATCTGGCTGTGAATTAGCCTGAAACTTGGTGGCTGCCTCGTTAGCTCATCAAAGTCTAGGGATAACGGGGAGGCACAGGCTCAAGAGCGACGTGTTGGTTGGGGATTTTGCTCATCGCCTTGAGCTCACCGCAGCCTGGCAAACTGGGACACAGATGCCCTTTGCTCACCTTCAGCAGCTCTCTATTCTCCTTCATCCCAGAGCTGAGTGAAGCGATGCCAGGGCTGCAAAACACAGCCCTGCTGCAGCCTCCAGTGCTGCCTTGTGCTTCTGCCCTCGGGGGATGTCAGGGCTCGCTGAGTCCCTGGGAAGGAGCCAGCCATGGGCTCCAGCTTATGGGGAAGGGATTATCATGGCTCTTGTGACTCTGCTCCTGTGTGCTTTCCTGCATGGAAAGGAAAGGAGCTGGCCTGAATCCTCAATTTTTCCCCTATATTGGCTGCCTAAACAGTCTCTGCCTCTAGGAACCTTCCCTAGGTCCCCCACTGCTGCTCTCCTGGTGGTGGGCACCCTGAGGGTGTCTGGTTGCTGAGGGCAATGGCAGTGATGCGATGATCTCCGCTTCTCCATGAGCAAAACGGAGAGAAACCAGGTAGGAAGACCAAGGGATGAGCAGCAGGGCTGGCAAGGAAGGGGAGGGAAGGGCAGCTCCGTGGCCCCAAAGTATTGCTGAGGATGGTCAGACACAGAGTGCTGTTCTCTGGTCGGAGCAAAAGGCTTCAAAATCCCAGGTTTTGGGACGATTCAAACACTTCAAAGAGAAGTGGGAACCGGTAAAATGAGTGTTTCTTCCTGCTGTGGATGTGTGGCTCAGGAGATGTTGGAGGACACACTTCAGGGCCAGTCGGGGGACATGGGAACTTTGGTCCATGTAGTTTGGGTCCATGTAGTGTGGGCTCCCAGCACTCCCCAAGGGGTGCCATCCCCCTTGGCAACGGTCCCCATGGAGAACCTGTCCACACTCCCAGTGTGTTGATGCTGTCGTGGCAACCGGGCCAGTGCCTGTTCTCCAGAGCCTGGGCCAAGACAGGACCAAGGACCTGGTGGACTTTTGCCTTTCCTGCGCTTCCCACTGGAATTAGGGGCTGTTCCTTGTGAATACCCGACTGCCACTGCAGTCCATCCCCTGGCTGAAGAGGAATCACAGCACTCTGCGGTGGGGTGAGCAGCCTCAGGGGGGATAGGGGAGCCCAGGGGACTGCAGTGGGCTGGGGGGGGACCAGCTTTGAGGGTAAGGGCTGCAGGGTGGGCCCCAGTGTCCTCCCTGGCTTCAGTGGGGCAGGGGCTGAACCCAGACAATGTACCTGGCTCGTGCTGCCCAGGGACTCTTGCCCGCCAGCACGGGCTGGGATTTCTATGGAAACCCAGGTACCGAATGGGGTGGAATAGCTCAAACCATCTGTTCTTCCCCTACTTATAAACTCGATAAGAGGAGCATGTTTTGCGATGACATCACTACAAATGCTCCCCTTTTATTCATCATGCAGCCATCTGTGATGGTTTCCTCATGTGCCAAACACACGAGTGGATGCTGAGCAACGGGCAGAGGGACACCATCACCCCCTTACCTGTGTCCAATTTCTCCCTTTGGAAAGCAGGTCTGGCCCCACGGAGACTTCCTTATCCCCTTCCCGAGGCGTCTGCAGAGCAACTGGTGGAGTTACCTGGGAAAAATGAAGCGCTTAAAGGTAAAACCGGAGGACAATGCAAAGTTGAGCTTCTCCACAGGTGCTGTGGAGGATCGGTTCCATGGGGTTCTCACCTGCAGACATAAAAGCCATGATGCAGTGAGCTGGACCAGCATTGGGGAGCCAGGCTTCCTTTAACCAGCAAGGCAGCTTCTTGGCTAGAAGTCACCTTCCCGCGGCTGGGGATGTGAGCACTCCTGCTCTGCTCCCAGGCGAAGTCAGATGGGTTCATTTGTGTCCCCAGCAAGGGTGGGTTTGGTTCTGACTCACATTGTCCTCACGGTCATGCTGGGTGATAAAAGAGGTGACAACTTGCCATCACCTGCCCTCCCTGTTGCCGGAGGTCTGCACCCTGTCCTGGAACTGAGGTGCTGGCTGTGGCTCAGTGGTCAATGGTCAGTGCACCGTGGTCAACCGGATGGATGGATGGGCTGAGACCAACAGAATGAGGTTCANNGCACTTGGGTCACAACAACCCCAGGCAGCGCTACAGGCGGGGGAAGAATGGCTGGAGCTGCCTGGCAGAAAAGGACCTGGAGTGTTGGTTGACTGTCAGCTGAACATGAGTCAGCAGTGTGCCCAGGTGGCCAAGAAGGCCAACATCCTGGCCTTTTTATTTTTATTGTTTGGTTTGTGGTGTTTTTGGGGTTTTTATTTTTATTGTTTTTTTATTTTTATTGGTTTTGTTTGTGGTGATGCCAGTTCCAGATCCTCTGTGTCCAGCTCTGCTATCTATCACTGCTGGTTGTGTTTCCTCAAATGACCAAACTCTCCCTCTCTGTGACAGCAGAAACGGCCCTCTTTGAGGAGGAAGCTTTCGGACCTCCCTGTGAAGGAGAAAGAAAAGCTGGCTGAGACCGAGTTCAGGAGGCTGCAGAAACAGTTTCAGATAGCAGCGGAGAAGAGGAGATCTTATGCTGCCAACGTGAGGCAGCAGATGCAGGCTCAGGAGTGAGTGCAGTTTCCCTCGCATTGTGCTTGGAAAGTTCCTCCATGCCAAGATCTGGGGACCCCGGTGCCGAGATGGGAGGGGGTGGGGGTAAGGACCTACTTTGGTGTTGCAGGTGGGATGTGCTAAATGTCATTTGTTGTCCTGTTTTTACAGAAAAGAAATAGAGTCGCTGACTCAAGAACATGAAGAGGTTTCGTTAACGCTGAGCAAGATCATGTCCCGGAGAAATGTGATGCTGGATGACAGAAGCTGTAGGGAGATCCAATGCCTTTTGCAGACCAAGTATCAGTATGACTCTCTGATTAGAGACAGAAAAGCCCTGTTAGCTGACCTGGATAACCAGGTAAGAGCACCTGGACCGTTCCCTTGCTGAGCGTGGAAGAGAAGAGCAGAGTCACAGAGTGAGTCCTGTGGCTGAAACTCCTAGATGCAAAATGCATTTAATGCGGTCTTGGAATATCATAGAATCAAAGAACATGATGCTACATCCTGGTAAAGGACACATGACAATGATAAATTGATAGAGACAGGCTCTAGATTCAAGTTGGCAGCACTGATTAGAAAAATAAGGTCTGACTCTCTGTTGTCCCACTGGTCTCTGCAGCTCCTCTTTGATGGCACACACCTGGCTGGCACACGCCATGCAACAACCCTCTGCTTTTCCCTTGACTTCTTTTTTTCCTCCTGAAAAAGAGGCAAAAATGGAACATTAAGTTGTGCTGCCTGAGACGCGGCGAATAGAAGAGCAACATCTGAGGGAAGTCTCACCACTTCTCCCTGATTGGATTTGGTCAATAGTGGGGTGGGAGGCCAAGAGAAACCCAGTGCTACCAAAGTGACAGGTCTCTGCAACTTTCTGCTCCCAACAAGCCATCCATGACACACGTCAGGGAACACGCTCAGGTAGTTTACAGTTGTTAGAGGTGCTGCAGAGCTTCCCACAACAGGGTTAGCTTTCAGTCAGGGATTCCTTGGCTGAGTCATACCTCTCCCACCTGCCCCCCCGCTTTGTTGTTCTCCAACTACTTCATTCTTTTTGTAGATTTATTTCCCCTGGCAGCTCCCCACTGCTGGCAAAAGTTTTCCTCCACTCATTCCCAGGGAAGACTGTGCAGATCCCTGCCTGACCAGCACAATACCACTACCAAAACCCCATCCTCATTGCCTCCTCCACTCTACGCGGAACACTGCTGTGCCTTGTTCAACACCTGCTGAATTTCCTTCCAGAGGCAGCTGCGTTTCCTTCGTGACATGAAAATAAACCCATTTGTAGTTACAGTTTATGTTTCTGCGTGTGCAGGACGGGATCCTTTGGGATTAAAGCTGCTTTTATAACTGTGAGCTTACTAATGACATGGTTGCTGTAGTTCAGGTCAACAGAGGGTATTTTCTTTGGCTAAGTGTCCTGACAAGAGTCCAGACTGTGGTGGAGGTTAAACTTACTTTTATTTTTTTTTCCTTTTTTCTTTTCTTTTTTCCCCTCTGTGTGTGCAGATACTAGAGCTGGACAAAAAGATTGTGAGGGAAAATGAGATAGCAGGCAAGGTGAAGCAAGCGAACAGTAGCAAACGGCTGCAGAAGCAGATTGAGACACTGGAGTCACGTCTGAACAATGTAAGCAAAGGTGTTGCTGACCTTTGGAGATGACCTTTGGAGACCATGTTCAGGGCCACACCAGGACCAGTGTGCAAAACACTTCTTGATCAGGACAAAGGGTAATGGTAGGAGTGCATTTGGTTGACACAAGCTGCATAGAGGACCTGGCTTGTTCTCCTGGCCTGATTGCTCCCAGAATATCTCAAAGGCTCCTTCAAGCTTGGTGACCCAAATGCAGCACTTGCGCCATGCTAAGAAGCCTGAAGGTCTGCACCTGTTCAGTGACACAACTGAGCTGCCTGAAGCCACCTTGCCTTTGACAGTGCCAGCTCCAGGTCTCTGCTGTGATCAGCCTGGCCCACTGTCACCTCCCCTGTCTTGGGGAGGAGGATAGGGCACGGCCAACTTAAAATCTCTTGGGCTGTGTTTGTCCCAGCACAGGTCAAGGTCTTTCAGCAGAGACCTGAGCCCCCAAGTCCTGCACCAGCTTCAGACCTTTTGCTTCCCTCTCCCCAGGCCACTGTCCATTTTGATACCATCCTGACCAGAAACAACAAGCTCCGAGAAGAGATTGAAACCCTGCGAATCTGCAAAGCCACTTTGGACAACTTCTACTTGAAGCTCCATAAGAAGCTGGACCAGCAATGGACAAGAATGAACACTGCTGTTGAACAATCCACACAAGCCTACGAGCAGCGGTAGGTGGCCTTGTGAACCCTCTGGGACAAGCTTGGCACCAATGGACAATGCCAGTGATGGGTATCAAGAGAGACCCATTGGAACTTCAGAGGGAGGATTCACCACTCTGGTGTAGAGCTGGGTGCTAAGGGTTAGGTGCCTGGTCAGTGCAGGGAGACTGGTACCTCCAGGGTGATTTATCCCACCTATCCCAGATGTTTCTCAGGTTGGGGTGAATTGCCCCATGGAGCACTCTCTTTCCACCTGAACCCACATGTGGGGAAGCAGCAGACCAGCAGCAGAGGCCAGCCAGCTCTGATCAAAATGATCCTGGCTGCCACAGATGGGTTCTGTGTCCAAGTACGAAACCCCACCAAGAACTATTTTAGGTGCTGCTGGCCTTGGGCTAACACAGCTGCATCTGGATGAGAGCTGGGCAACATGCTCAGCATCACGGGGCCTTTGCAAGGTCAGGAATGCATAGGAATGGCCAGGAATACAAATCCTTATACCTATGCATGGTGTAACCTGCTGCTTTCTGTGTGCAGGATGGAGTCTCTGGCAAGGATTTCAGCCATGAACGAAAGGCACAGCAAGGACACTGTCCAGTACAATGTCGAGCTACAAGAGCGGGAACGTGTCCTTAACCAGGAGACCAAACTAAAAGCCTTCACGCTCACCAAATTTACAGATCGCTCTGAACTGGAGGAACAGGCCAAAAAGAAAAGAGGTATCAGATGAGAGAAACCATGTGCAACTGGGACCACAAACCAGGAGTCCAACTAGGATTGGCAAGGGGGCTGCTTAAAGCACTGCACCCCAAAGGCAGGACCTCTCCCCTGTCTGCAGGCTCCTTCCCCTACCCTTTGTCCTACAGAAGAAAAGGATGAACAGTGATAACCAAGTGAGGTGACCCAAAATCATGGGTCTTGGTGTGCCTTTAGGAAAGAGGGAGGGACAAGGTGGCAGGAACTTCCCCCTATGTGCAACCACGGCTCCTTTTAACCTCCTTTTATCCTGGGGAGGATTCCAACTGTGTTTGCCCCATTCCCATGAGGACAGTGAGCTCCCTACCTAGTTTCTAGGTGAAATAAAGACATCCTCTGGTGCTGCTCCCCCCTGCCCCGAGCTCCCTGCAGCACCTGCAGGGGAAGGCTCTGTAAATGGCAGCCTGCAGGTACATGCACAACCCAGGCTCTTTTTCTCTCAGACTTGAAGGCAGCCCAGAAGGCCAAGCGGAGCCAAGGGGAGAGCTTCGAGAGCCGGGAGGTGGCTTACAAGCGCCTGCTGGAGCTGGCAGAGGATGGGGACGTTGACCGGCTGCTGAATGGCTTCATCGAAAAGGAGGAGAAGAACTTCGCCTGCTTCAGCTACGCCACCGAGCTGAACAACGAGATGGAGAAGATGCAGCAGAGGATCAAAGACCTCCAGGTCTGTTCCAGGCTCTTCATGTCTCCCCTTTCTCAGATGGTGCTTTTGGGCTGGGGTGGGTTTTTTCCTCTCCTGTGTCTGCTCACAGCCTGCTACATGGGTGGGATTAGGGGATGCAAAAATATAACTCCAATAGAAAAATGCTGTGTTCTCAGGGCTAAAAGTGTGTCAATGCTGCCACCGTGTACCCAGAAAAAATACTGCAGTATCAAGGAGAGACAAGAGCTGCCTCAGCCATTTGTGGGGCTGGCTGGAGTGAGAAGGGCTGTGAGGTCACCATCTCCCTCCTGACCTGGGGACAGTGGTCACCAGAGGGCTCAAGTGGGACATCCCTGCTCCCAGGGTGGAGGGATGGTCCCCAGCCTCAGTTAGGCATGTCTGGTGGGCGTTCAGCCAGCACCCCCTCCATGTGCTTGTGTTTACACAGGATGAAATTACATCCCTGACAACAGACCAGGAATGTGCAGAGAGCAGCAGCCTTCATGACCTGCAGAAGCTGGAGGTATGGCGGCCAGGATTTCCCTCTGCAAGGGCAGCAGACCCCTGTCTATCCAGGCACATGTCCTAAGGAGTCTGGTCCTGTCAACGCTTCTCTGGCCAACAGCTGGAGAAGCACGGGCAGAAACAGGACCTGCATTGGCTTTGGCAGCCCTTTCTCCCAGTGTGTGGTGAGAGGGTGACTGCAGGGCTCCTGCCAGCCCTGGTCCTCCAGCACCTGGGGTCTCATCTGTGGCATGGGGAGCTTGGGATCCCCTTCATAGAGCCTTTCCCCTGCAGGGATGGGAGCATCCCACAACCTCTCCTGGGATATCTCCAGTGTCCAGACCAGAACTGGCTGGCACTGGGGTGGGAGAGAGAGCAGGGGCTGGTGTGACACCTAGCAAAACCTTTGCTGATAGGAAAAACTAGCAGGAGCCACTGAAGAAGCCAACTGGTATGAAGACAGATGCAAAGAGAGCAGCAAAGTCCTGGGCCATCTCAAATCTGGCATGGAGGCCCTGTTCAAAGACATCAACTGCGACGCTACGGAGATAATGAAGCAGCTTGGAGAAAATGGGCAGATCACAGATCTGAACCTGATGCAGTTTTTTGGTGGGTCGGGGCTGCCTATCTTCCCTTGCCACATGGCCCAGACCTTCTATGTCCACCACACACTTGCATTGTGTTTTAATCAAGCTTTTTTTTTTTTTTCCCTGCCCCGTCATGCATAGGTGTCCCTGCTGTAAATTTGGGCTGCCAAATTCTCAGCAAATTCAGGAGCCAACCTGGCTATATAAACATCCCAGTGGACCCTTGAGCCCTCATTTTGTCTCTGAGTGTGGGACCCAGCCTTGGGCCCTTGTGCCCGTGGAGACAGGCTGCCTGATGGCACTGCCTCAGGGAAATCAATGGATCCCTTCCTCAGTTGGAGTGGTTTTATCATAGAGTCATAGAATGGTTTAGACCTTAAAGTCCTTTAATGTCCCTTAAAGGGACATCCAGTTCCACCCTCTTGCCATGGGCAGGGACACCTCCTACTAGACCAGGTCGTTCAAAGCCTTGTCCAACCTGATCTTGAACACCTATGGCTATAGCTTCTTGGGGCAGCCTCTTCCAGGATCTCACCACCCTCACAGCCAAGGTGGAGGGGTGCAGGGCCCCAGTGCAGGGGCCCTGTGGGACAGTGCATGCTCCCACCCAGGTCTCGTGGAGAAGAAGACCAATGAGCTCCTGCTGATGGAGTCCGTCCTGCGCTGGACATCATCTGATAGCTCTCTTTCGGCCCCAACCTTCACCAACCCACTGCTGGATGGCACCGGGCTCCTCCGGCTGATGGATCGGAGCCATCTCTGCCCATTGCCCCCACCCCTGGATGGCACCACCGACGCCACCGACGCCTGTGAGTGTGGGAGGTGGGAGGCAGGGCCCCCACACAACTGGCCAATCCACAGTTCCCCCCTGGCTGTCTGGCCAATCCCCTGCTGTTGGCTCTCCCTCCCCAGCCAATCCTGGCCGGCCTGCCCCACCCCGACGGCTATATAGTGCCTGGGGTGGTGTGCGTGATGGGGCGGCCATTTTCTTGGGCAGTGGAGGCACCGCTGGACCATGGGCAGCTGCGGCAACTGATTCTCCAGAGCTGGGAGAAGGAGCAGGGCAATGCCACCAGCACAGGCAAGAAGGGGAGGAATGGCGTCAAGGTGTGAGAGCCCAGCAGGAACAAGTCAAATAAACAGTTTCAGTCTTGAGCTACACGCCCCCCCCCCCGGCTTTTTTTGCCCTGGCTGTCTCCTTGCAGCTCCCTTCCCCTCTGGAAGGAGCCCAACACCTTCTGTAGGGTTCAAAAGGAGTTATTTCGGCATGGTTTTGCCCACTGCTGACAGCAGCTGTGGCCAGGGGTGGGAGCAGCTGCTCTCCAGTGAGGTGACATCTCAACGTGCTTCCTGTAGCTGGGCATCACACGATGCCAGGGAGAAGATGGGGACTGTGGTCCCACTTCTACACCATGCCCGCTCCAAGGGACTCGGGGAAGGTATGGGGGATGCAGGAGTGATGATTGCACTTGATGGGTGTTCCCTGCTAAACTGGGAGAAGTAGGTGGATAGAAAGTAAAGCCAAGCTCACTCCTGGTCCTGGGGTGGTGGGACCAGATGGCTGCTAGCTATAGCCCGGTGTGAAATGGCCTGTTTGGGGCTGGGAAATGATAAGGCAGAGGAACCCGAGAGTAGTTGAGGGTGATGTACTGTGGGGCCAGGAGGCTGGAGGCAGCAGGGTCTGGGATGACTCCAGGGGCTCCTGCCAGGAGGAGATGCACCGTGCAGACAAGCCAAGCAAGCCCAAGCACCACTCAACACCAGCGGCTGGATTTCCTCAGGCCAAAAGGCAGTTTAATGTGGAGGCCATTCACATGTCCCCCATGGGGAGAAGCAAAGGGACCCCTCCGTCTGACCTAGAGAGAGGTGATCTCCTGGTGCCAGTCCCAGCGCTGAGCATGGGCTAGTCCTTCTCTTCACCATGTGTAATGACATGAACAAGGTTTTTGTAATCCAGGTTGCCAGACATGTCTGGGGGGAAGGCTGCGAACATCTGATCGACCTGCCAGGAAAGAGCCAGAGTGAAAAGGTGGCAGAGAAGGGGTTTGTGGCTGGGGCTGGGAGGGGAGGCGGTTGGGATGGAGGGTATGGGAGGTTAGCAGAGGATGGGAAGGAGCTCATACCTCTTCCTGGGAAAACCTCTCGCCCTGCGTCATCAGCATTTCTTTGATGCTGCAAACAAGAGAGCACAGTAAGCACCAAGGGGGGATACCTCAGTGGGGATGCCCGCCCTCCCCTCTAGGCACCCCTGCACTCACTAGGCAGATTTCAGGCCTTTCCCCTCTGGATCAAACACCTTGAACGCATTCAGGATTGTCTCCTCTGGGTCAGCACCTGCAGAGGACACAGCCACAGGCATCAGAGGTGGTGGAGGAGGAAGCTAGTTGCAGCCTCCTGCTTCCTCCCCAGCCTTTGGGAGGAAGATGAGGGGTGTGCTGGGAAACGGGGAGCCCATGGGAATGCTGACCCTGCAGCTGGGACCTTGAGCGTGGGTAGTGGCACGTAGAGGAGCAGAAATAGGGTTGTGGTCTGCCCACAAAGCAGGCTGTGTCACCACTGCCATGGCATCTGGTGTCTATCTAATCTTTTGGGTGTTATTTATAGAGCTCCAGGCCCAGGCCCTTGGGACTGTGGAGCCTCCTGGAGATCTGCGAAGAGGCTGCATGCCTTGGGTTGCATAAGTGATACAGGCTGCAGCCAGATAGGGCTGTTGGCTCAAAGTCTCTCTGTAGCCAGTGCCCTTGCCAGAGCGGCTGCCGGTGCCACCATTGGTGTCAGCAGATTCAGAGGTGCTGCAAGATCTCCTGTACCCTCTTTTATGGGGACAGCAGCATCACAACTCGTTGGGTTTTTTTAAATGACTGGAGAAACTGAGGCACGGAGACCTGCTCATACACCTAACAGGTTGGGGAGACAGGGAATGAGTCCAGGTCTCTGGACAGGCAGCCCCAGCCCTGCCTTTGGGACTGTTGGTACTGAAAGCCAGCATGGGGTGCATGCAGCACCTTGGGTGCTTGGTGCAAGGACCTCCCTGGGGACAGTTGCTCAGGATACATGATGCTGTTTGTCCTATCTGCAATGCCTCGGGATGGGGAGGCAGGGAGAGTCCCCAAGTCCAGGATTTGGAGAACAAGGACTGGAGCTCTTTGGGAGAGAGGCTGTTGCCAGTGATGGTCCCACTGAAGCCTCTATCTTTGGGGGGATCCCTGTGCTGCCACTGGGAGAAGGTGGCACTAAGGGATAAGGGAGGAAGATAATTTCACAAGTATCCTGTGGTTGCCCCCAGGTGTTGCCTCTTGGCCATGGTGTGGGAGGCATCTTTGCCCTGACCCACCTCCCAGGTTCTGCATGCCACAGAAAGGCAGTTGGTACCACCTGCCTTTTCTTTAGCAGCTCCCATTTGAGGTCTCCAAGGAGCCTCTGATGGGTCTCACCAGGAAGGGCAACAGAGGCCCTGGGAGTTGGGTGGCTTCCCCAGATAGGACAGGATGTTAGTGATGGACAGGATGTTAGTGATGGTGTGGGTGCCCACCAACATGCCCCTCCCCATCTCCCTGGGTGCCCCCTCACCCTTGAGTTTCTCCCCAAACATGGTGAGGAACACAGTGAAGTTGATTGGGCCAGGTGCCTCCTTTATCATCTCATCAATCTCCTCGTTTTTCACATTCAGGCGCCCTAGGAAAGAGCAACGTTTGGTGAATTGTGTGTCCATGTCTGGCTGCAGATGCGTGCTGACCTCTGGGTTCTGCTCTATGAGCTGGGGGCTAATAGACACACCATGGGAGCCTTCCCCTGGAGGTTTTTCTCCACCTGAGGGAAGTAGCACAGCCCTGGGGAAGCACCTCTGATAAAGAACAGCAGTAGCTGAAGTGAGGAAGGGAGAACTATGTGCTAGCAGACAGCAGGTGAGCTAGACATCTCCATCTCTACTTTCTCAGGCTCCAGGATCACAGAAGATAGGGCTGCAAAGGACTGAGCTGTGCTGCTCCCTTCCCTTGCCACACCACCCCATGGATCAGCCTGCTTCATCTCTTCTTGGAAGATATTTTGGGTCAAAACCATGAATGCTGTGGTTCCCCCTGGCCCCCGGTGTCAGAAGTGAACAGGACTGAATGGCTACAGCCTTTTGCCTGTGGTTGGGTTTTCTTTTGGACTTCCCGGCTCCATCACTGGTTTGTGCTGACCTCTGTGATGAGAGAGCCAAGCTCATGACTTCACAGCTTCCCACAAATCCTGTAAATCCCCCTAATGCCCATACACCCAGGGATGCCTCAGGATGGGCACAGCCAGGTGCTTCTTAGCATGTGAGAAGTCAGGGAGCATTTGGTGATGTATGATCCAGGAGCTGGCTCCTCTCTCATTCCTATGGGATTAAACACCCGCAGGAGCTGCTCCGAGTCACCCCGTGCAGGATGTCACCGGCCAACAGAAGAGGTTTCAGATCAGGGGGTTTTCAGCAAAACATGAGATCCAGTTTAAACACTGGGTCTTGGTTAAATGGAGGCTCACGGCTGGTTGCTCACTGAATAGGTCTAATGTCATCAAAGCTCTTGGGGAGGGGATGGTCCTAAAAAGGGACTCACCAAGCGCAGCAAACGTGTCTCTCAGATCTGCCTTGTCGATGAAGCCGTCCCGGTTCTGATCCATGATGGTGAATGCCTGGAAGCACAGGAGGAGAGCAGGAAGAGCTGTTGACCTTTGCAAAGGCTTTAGTACCCTCCTCCTCCTCCCTTTGACTTGGATGGGTCAAGGGTATTTTGAACCCTGCCTGGGATGGAGTTTTGTGGGTCCTCACCCAGTGAGCCACAAAGTTATCCAGCAGCAATCCTGGCTTCTGTGCCCATGGGCAGTGCAGGGTGAGGGTTTCCTATGGCAGCCCAAACTCTAATGCTCTACAAACCCTCTGCCTTGGACAAAGCCCTCTCACCCAGGGATGAGACCAACTGGGGAGGGCAGTCTGAGCCATCAGCCCCCCAAGGTGGGATCAGTTATCCCTGTAACCAGGATCTACACAGGACCACGTGCCAACCATACAGGGGGTAAGTTGTGAAGAGCTCCTGGCACAGCAGATAGGAGCTGGGTGGGAGATGTGCTCCTGCTCTCCTGGATGCTGCTGGTTCCTCTGTGGGGTGGGGACTCCTAGGAAGCTTCGAGGCGATGGCCTATTTAATGTTGTCATCAAATTCTTACTCGCACTTTTAAAATAAAATGACTCAAAAGTGGGCACGCTGCCTCTTGTTGCAAACCAACTGTCACCAATCTGGAAGTGCTGAGGGAAGAGCTGAAGGTCACATCGCCTGAAGGACCCTTGGTCATTTCTAGCAAACCCACCTACCTCCTTGAATTCCTGGATCTGGGCCTGCTCGAACATGGAGAAGACATTGGAATTA
Source organism: Scolopax mira (assembly GCA_004320125.1). Lineage (NCBI taxonomy): Eukaryota > Metazoa > Chordata > Aves > Charadriiformes > Scolopacidae > Scolopax > Scolopax mira. Next base: position 75,471 of record BJBW01007607.1, read on the forward strand.
GCACCTTCAATCCTCTTCTTGGCTTTCTTGGGTGCCTGCAGGGGTTTGAGTATGTATCAATAACTCGCTGGCTTTTTATGGTGTGGAATAAAAGCATGAAACTACCCTATTCTTAGTTGTGAGTCCTTCACGGTAGCTCTGGGCTGGTGCTGCCACTCCACTTGGATACTTGGTGGTTTTCCTGTGCATTGCTCAGGAGCTCTGGGCACATGCAACCCTCCAAGGTACTGAGGGGACATTAAGATTCCTGCTTAAATTACAGCTCCATCTTTTCCTTAGTGACGAATTCAGGCAAAAAGGTCCAAGGAAATTTGAGTTGGGAAATCAATTCCCTACCAGAGGCTATGTCAGGGAAAAAGATCAACAAGGAGGTGAGGTCTTCCCTGGTGGATACCCTATTTGGGAGCGCTGCTGGGGTTGGAGGCAAGGTGCTTCCTTACCTCTCTGTGCCTCTTGCTAAGAACACGGCACTTGTTAAAAAGTTTGCTTATTGAAAAATTCTGCCATCCCCTGCGCTGAGGCTCGAAACAACCAGAAATGGTTTGATGTGGCTTTTGAAAGGGAGCAGAGGACAGAGCCGCTCACCCTTCCCCACCCTGCCCGTTGTCCCTTGGAGAGGCAGAGTGAGAAGGTTTTGGGAGACACAACAGCCATTCTTATCACCGAATGTAGCAAGGGAAAGCAGAAAGATGGCGTTAGGACCCCAAAGTGGTCCCCAGTCAGAAAGCTCTGCTAGTGCAGGAGACACCTCTCTGTTCCCTAGGATGCTTTCAATGCAGCCAGATGCTCCCCAGCTTGCTCTCTCCCTTTCTGGGGCAGGAGGGATCTTTGGCCATTACATCCCTGTTGCCTCCATCACTCCCTGCCCGTTAAAGCTATCCTGGTGAGAAGACTAACAGATTTTGCCTTTTCCCACTGGAAATTCAGGCTCTCAGTACTCACCATGGCTTCACACAGTCGTCGATGTTGCTGTGAGAGGTGTCTCGGAGGCAGTCCCTCACTTCGCCTGGGCTGAAACAATAAATACATCCCTCTCTGGGTTAAAAATAACCCCATGCCCACTTTTGGCAGTAATAGGTAAGTTAGCCACCCCCAGCCCTGTTGTCTCTGACTTTGTCTGCCCCCCTCTCTCTAATCTGGAATAGCAGCTTGTTGTTGTCACTGGCTGACGTGACGTGAGCCAGAGAGGGTTTCAAGGTTAATGAAGTGCCAGGAGGCCCTGCAGCTCCCACACTGGAGATGCTGACCCGTGGCAGGGACTGCACAGGAGCAACCCCACCTGCGTTTGTCACTCGGGCCGTGGATGGGCTTTTTCCCCTCCTCTGGGACACGAAGGGAGGACTTGCCCCGGGGGGAACCCCCAGCTACAATCCCCTCAGTCTTGGGGATGTGGGTGTTTTCACCACGGTCCTGCCAGACATCTTGGGGAACCTTCCGTGCCCCATCGCAGGGTTGGCATGGCAAAACTGGGTGCTGGAGGTGGAGGAGCCTCACTGCCCTGGGTGCCACGGGGTCCCGTTGCTTGTAGTGCTTGAAGAGCAGAAGAGGCTGCTGGACACTCCATCCCTGGACAAAGGGGACCATCTGAGAGCACTGGGATGAGGCTGGAGGCAGATGCTGAGCTCCTGCAAAGCCGGGGAGGCACGCAGGGCTCCTCTGTCATGTGTCACCCCCCGCCGAGGCACCTGTCACCCACTTAAGCCAAACACTTGCTTGCCCTGGTCCCAGGGAGACTCGCACAATTAACTCTCCCCATCCCGGGCACTGGTAGCCACATCCTGCAGCACCCTGGAGTGGTGGCACTCACACTGCTGGCCACCGTGGCTCACCAGCCTGGGCACGGCACGGTTGCCCTGGCCAGAAGGAGACATTGAATCCACAGGCAGGCAGGCAGCAATCCTGCAAAACCTCTCTGGGGTCTGAAACGCAGAAATGTTGGTGACTGGGGGGGGTGTGGGGTGAGTCTGCTTTGTCTTCGGTATTTTTAGCGCGTTCATTTTATCTCTCCCCTCCCTCTCGCCTTGCCCTGCTGGCGTGGGAATGGTGCGGGGGGGCCCAACGATGTCTGTCAGCCACTGCCAGTCCCCCAGGCTCTGCCACCCCTGCATCCCTCCGTGGTTGGGGAGGCAGGGGGGGGGCTGTTGGCATCGCTGCCCACACCCCTGCACGGCACTGGGAGGCAAGCAGACAGGGCTGGGAACAAAGGCAGCGTGACACAGGATCCCCAGAGCTCTGGGCTGTGCCCAGATGCTGCCCTCGTTCCCCCAGAGGACACAAATACCACATTTAATCCCTGGCACTCGCCGCTTGGTCGCACCTCAACGCCCGGCTGCCCAACAAGGATGGCATCGCATGGAGGATTTAACAAGGCAGCAGGGAAATGGGTAGGGAAAGGTGCCTAGAGAGAAGAAAACTCCTGATCCAGGAATGACCGCCTCGTCTGGGTGGAGCTGCAGCTGAGGGAAGGGATTTTGGGATGGGTTTGGGGGTCTGTCTGAGCAAAAGAGTAAACGAAAGAGCTGGGGGGGGGGGTGTGGAGAGGGGAGCAGAGCTGGGGTGAGGACTAGCCCTGGGCACGCAGGCACAGACGGGGATGAGGGGGATCAATCTCTGCACGGATGCTCCCTCCTCCTGCCAAGTTCAGCAGGATTCATCGGCCAGCCGAGCCCAATTACCTTAATTTGTGGCATTAAGGAAAAATCCATACGCATCAGGGAAGTGATGTGCAGTGGTTTAACGGGACTGGTCGGCCATGGAGCCACCGGCGCCGCCTGGGCACTGGCCCGTCCCTGGCTCCGTGTCTGTGCTGGGGCTTGGCGTGGGAGGCAGCCCTGGAGCCATGAAGATTTCCCAGAATATTTTTTTTTCGGGGGAGGGGAGGGAGAGGGAGAAGAGGAAGCACCATTTCTGCCTGCTCTGCCCAGAAGAAGCCAGACCTTGGTTTCTCCCCCGGTGTTGCCCACGTTGTGGTTGGGGGTGTGACGGTGGCTGGGGGCTTCGAGGGGCTGGCTGGGCACACAGAAATCCTGGCCGGGGATGGGGTGCAGATGGCTGGCTCTGTTCCTGCTGTAATTTGTAAGACGGTGCATCTGCTCCGCTGCTCACTTCTCGCTCTCACACGGAATCCTCTGTGCCGCACGGGCCAGATCCTGCCCCCTATTCCCACCCCCCCACCAGTGAGGACCCTGGGCATGGAGGTGGCTACAGGCACATCTTTTCCTTCCCCTGCTGTGGATATTGAGGGATTTACTGGCATCCAGGAAGAACCGAGTGCTTTAAACATATATGTACGTAGATAAATGCATATGGAGCTCCGAGGTGAACAAAAGAGCTTTGGGGAAACGGCTGCAGCCTCTGAATGGATGTCAGAGAATAACACAGGGATCTGTGCCACGGCAAAATCAAGCAGCAACCCTTCTTATCTGCAAAAGAGCCTGTGTTTTACATGAAAAAGCCTTTCTAATTAATAGGACAGCCCCTCTTGAGCTCGGTAAGAAATGGAGTCAAAAGGAGTTGATTAACCCCCACTCTTTTCAAGGCACGTGCTCTGCCCGGGCCAGACGTGTGCCCGCGTCTGAGCCAAGTCCTGCCCGCGGCCAATAACGGGCTCCCTCCATCCCGGGGAGCCCGGCAGCATCGTGCCAATGGCTACCCCCAAATCTGGACATCGACAGAGCTGATTTGGGGGTGGCCGGTGTGCTGGGGTGTTCCAGAGCCAGCCCGTGCAGCCGCCCGCTCCACGCCGTTGTGGTTTCTTTATGAATATCTTTTGCTCCAACCGATATATATATTTTTTTTCTTTCCCTGCGATCAGATACATTTGACTAAACTAATGCATATGTATATGCACCGGTACATTCCCATTCAAAGCAATGTAAATTACCTTTGACCAATACGTTTTCCCAGGAAATCAATGCATTTTAACACTGGATAATATTTATGAAATTGAATTTTTTATTGAAGCTAATGCAATTCTCTTCTATTTTATGCATTTTTATTAAACTAATGCATTTTAAATTAAACTGTTGTATATTAACTACGATGGCTGTTGGTACTTACAGTAAAATAATATATGTTTTCTGAAATCAATATATATTCCAAACCTAGGAATTTCCAGTTAACAAGGCTATATCAAATATAACAGATGCATGTAGCTACTTAATTTGATGCTTATATACGCTGGCTGGTATATTTGTTTATTGGTAATGATTATTTCTAAAGGGAGAAAGCTTATTGAAGGTAGAAAGATGGATTCCTGGGCAGCTCAGAGCTGCAGCTTGAAGCCAATGGCAGTGGCCACCCCGTCCCTGGAGCTCATGCCAAGGGGTCCATGGGGGTGGCCCATGTGGCCTGGTGCTGGCTGGTGGATGAAGACCATCTCCTCTGCCACAGACACCTCTGTGGCCTTGGCCACATCCCTGTGCCTCAGATCCCATTGTGTGGGGGCTTGGGGACATCCTTCCCTCTCCTTGGGCTCACCCTTGCTCATCACGCTCCCCCCTTTCAGCTGGCAACGCCTTTAGGAGCTTTTGGATGTTTTTTTCTGTCATCTCTTGGTGTCCAGAAGGTTCCAGTGTTTAACAGCTTATTCCAGACAGAATTAATTTAGCAGCTTTGACTGATTCAGCTCCATTTTCACTCGGAAGGATACATTACCAGCTCAGGGGTCTGGGGAAGAGCTGCTGTCTGCAAAACAGAGCTGGGAGCTGGCTGGCCCGGGGACAGGACAAGGATGGATGATACCCCCATCCCCAAGCTCCTGGCCTGTCCCGGGGATGTGCTCTGTGCCACGCACAGGATGTAACCCCAAGGAGGAGGCGGCCATCCTGGCCTCTCGAGCCACGGCATTGACAGGAGAAAGCCATAAATAGCAGCATTATCAGCCGAGCGCACGACGAATGGCGCCATAGTTGAGATAATTTGGGCGAAGCAATAAAAGAGGAAAATTAATTAAAGAGCATATGCTAATTGTAGGGGGAATGTGCCTGGAAATGAGTAGCCTTGGCAGAAATACGGCCAGTGGAGGGGCTCGGGCACCCTCTCCTGGGACACCGAGGGCTGAGGCCTGGCACAGCTCAGTGCACGCCCTGCAGGAGCAGAGGTGGGTGCCGAGGGCAGACGGAGGGGTGCTGCGGCCCCCGCGGTGTCCCCCATGTCCCTCCCCCGTATCCCTCAGTGTCCTCCTCAGGGTGTCCCCCCCCGCGGTGACCGCTCTCCAACCCCCATCCCCGGTACCCCCGGCGCCTCCCCGTGTCCCGCCGGGAGCCCCCGCCCCGGCCCGGCGGGAGAGGCTGCAGGTCCGGCGGCGACCGCCAGGTGGCGCCATTGCAGCGGGCGCTGTGCGGGGGACAAGGTGGGAGAGGGATGGGGGGAGAGCGGGGGGCAGAGGGGCAGGAGGAGGGATGGGGAAGAGGGACAGTCTCTGATTGAACGCTCCCACCAATCCTTGAAGCGCTTACTACAACAACAAAAAGGGCGAATGGGGACTGCCACCTTTCTCCCTGCCTCGTGGGCCTGCTGCTAGATGAGTGGCCAGTACCTGGAGGACCAAAAGCCACTTTTCCAGCTCTGTCACAAAATCTGGCGGATACTTGGGACACATGAGTCCCCTGTCTCCCACAGGCTACCCTAGAACCACAAGAGATTGAGCTCCTCGGATCAGTAAAAATAGATTTTTGTGTTAAGTTGGGTTAACAGGGAAAAATCAGTCTAAGACATGGGATGTCTCTGCTGCTCATCCCATTTTTAAAAATACTAGTGTTTGGTGTAATTACACAGCAATGAACTTATCTAGATCTAGCAATGTTCCCTTTTTATTACCGTTGGGGATATTCTTTATTTGTGGGGATGGGGCGTGACCCGTTATCCCTTCTCATATCAAAGGAGGTCCATGTAGCCTCGGACACCTTTCTGTCCTGACTCCTAATACATCTATGATTTTACAGCACCATCTTTCTTGTAGGGCGAAGCGTGGCGTCCATGCCTATGACCCCGATTGTAAGGATAACCTGGAGTTTTGGTCTTTTAGTCAACGTTTTGCTGCCTCTCTTTTGTTACCTGGAGTTGCTACTGGGAGGGCATTAGGTGGGGACTGTCGGGATGGTTAAGAAGTTTGGTAAAGATGATTGTATATGCCTTGGCTGTTTTTATTTTCTGGTTATTCTTTTTACCCAGTTTGCTGCAGTGTTTACAGAAGTTGATAGCACGTTCTATGAAGAAGGTTCTTTTTGTGCAACAGGAAGGGGGAGATGTAGGACAAGGCCTCAAGGGCAAGACTCCAAGTACTGTCCCATTGATAGACAGGGACGTGCTGGAACTTGTAGGTCACAAACCCTGGGAAGGCAAAGAGGGTAACGGAGAATTACCCGACAGAATGTAGACCGGTGAGTCATACTGAGATAAGATGTTGAAATGAGGGGCAGTACCAAGCAACGACTTTTGGGGAAGCACCAAGTTGTGCAACGAAGGTTTAACTGTTGCTTGTGGAAACTTGCTTAAAGTGTCTTTTGTTTATCACTAACCAATCAGGAGGTGCTGAGTGAGCAATGTTTAGTTAAGAGAACCAATCTGTTTGAAACATGCAGTGAATGGAAACATAAATGAGTGATTGAACACAATAAATCGACATTTTGCTTCCATCAAGCTGTGTCCTGTCTCTCAATTGTGGCAGGACAGGGAGAGAGATGGGGGGGGGAGAGGGAAAGGGGAAAGGGACAGGGAGAGGGGCAGGGGGAAAGGGACAGGGGAGAGGGCAAAGAGAGGGGCAGGAAGAAAAGAAGCAGAGGGGAGAGGGGCAATGGAGAGAAGGGCAGGAGGGAAAGAGGCTGCAGGGAGAGGGGCAGGGGGGAGTGGGGCTGTAAGGAGAGGGGCAGGAGGGAGGGGGGAGATGGACAAGAAGCTACATGTCCTGTGGTAATGGGCTTTCACGCTATCAAACACTTTAAACAATTTGTGAGAATGTGGGGAAGGGCCGGGAAGGGCCCTGTAACCCCGCTGCAGGGGATGGCTCTTGCTTCCCAGGATGGCAGAGGCCAGGCAGAGCCAGGCATTGCTGGGGTGGCCTTGGCCTCTCCCGCTAGAGGAGTCAGAGACCCTGCAACTGGGGGCATGGGGGAGAGGGGGGGGAGTGTGACCCCTTCCAGAGTTTTCCAAAACCCAGGACCCAGGTCCACGTGGTGACAGCTGACAGGGCTGTGCTGCTTCCCCCTGCTCAGGATGGGGACAGAGCTCTAGGAGTGGCCGTCTGGGTCTCCATGAGGACCTTTCTGCTCAGCGCCCAGGGCTGAAGCTGGTCAGCCCCAGGGCCTGACTCATCCCAGCTCACCCTGATGGCACTGCTGTCCCCCTGGTTGTCCCCTTGACCATCCTTGGGACAAGGTGGCCGAGTGAGCTCACCATCACCTGAGCTCACCATCACTGCTGGCGTGTGGCTCCTGCTGCCAACATCGCCCCTTGCCCACCTCATGGGGCCAGATCAGCGCACGAAGGACTTATCATGTGGATCACAAACGGCAGGAAGGCAAGAATAAATTAACGCCTGAAATGGGAGTGTGCTGAAATCTGACTTTTTTTTTTTTTTTTTAGTACACAGAAAAAGCCCCTTCCATATTTTAATTAAAAGCCTTTCAGAAGAGGAGGCAAGGGGCTGCCATTTACAACGGGCTATTGTCAGGCACACAAAGCAAACCATTCTGGAGACAAACTGATTTATTAACCTGCGCCTCGCAGTGCTCCCTGGGGGGGCGGTGAGCCCTTGGGCAGTGGGGGGGTGACAAGACCAGGGTCCCCCTGCTCTCCCTGGGGTGTCTGGGGCCAGTGGGGCAGTGTCCTGGGGGGACACAGGGAGAGCAGGAAACTGAGTGTGCTGCCCGCAGCTCCATCCCTCTGTGCGGCACCAGGCACAGCCCCTCTCCTCTTCCCTACGGCTCCCATTGATTTATTAATGATTTGGCCAAACAGAAACATTCCCCCAAAGCCCACAATTTAATTTGCTCACCAAAGACGCCAAGTTAGTTTTATTTCTGATTTATGAGCAGGCTCTTCTGTTCTCTCAGCGGGAGAGCGGGGCAGTGATTTATGGGCACAAGAGCAGCTTTGTGGGCGCAGGGAGAAGGTCCCTTAATGGGACCTGTCTCTGATGGTGTCCAACAGCAGATGCCTGGAGCACCTTGGTCATGAACAGAATGAACCATCCTTGTTGTTAGCATGGAGAGGACATCTCAGCATCAAACAGCAAAAAAACAACTCTGACCCCAGAAACACCATCCATCCCACCTGAGTTTATTGACCCATCCTGTAAACAAACATCCCCTGGTGCCTGGTCCTGAGAGAGGGATGAAAATGAATTCCCAGGAGAGGGATCCTCCCTCACACAGCCTGTACTCTCACCCCTGGCTAATTACAGCCTCATTAAGCCAAAGGAGAAGCACCTGCCTACCACCACCAGCAGATCCAATCTCACTACAAATCTCAGTGGTTTGGGCTCTCTGATTTTTGTGGTTGTGGTGTTAAGAGAGAATCTATTTATAGCGCTTGGCTTCTCAGAGCAAACTTGAGTGCACCCAAGCAGAGGCGCTTAATGGTCGGGATCTTAGAACCTCCATGGAGTTTGCTGTTGATGTCAATGGGGTCAAGATTTCAGCTCAGTGTTTGCAGTTCCATCGGAGGGGTCACTGGTTCCAGGCAGATGCTTTTACTGCAGCACCATGAGGAGGATCTGCTACGGGACACCACCTCTGGAGATGGGGGACAGGACAGGGAAGAGGCTGGAGCAGGGCTTACAGGGACATCCAGGCTCTCTCTAACACAAACTGCCTTGGCTCTTGCAAATCCTCCCTTTGAACTTTGATTTTCTGTTCATTTGTTCTGCTGCCTGAGGCATTTTGCAATTGTGGGATTGTGAGCAGCTCTGAGTTTCTCTGAGTGGAAGAGATGAGAAGAACAAGATCATTTCCTGGCTGTTTGCTACAGTGTGGTGCCAAGGTCATTTTGGGTGTCTGCTTATCCTTTTGGACACTTTTTCCTGGCTCAGGTGAGCTTTGGGCAACAAGAAGGAAAGGAGAAGACCTGTCCCTGTGGCAGTGGAGCAGGGTGCAGTTGGAAGGATCTTCCTTTTCCTCCGTGTCTTCTGAACTCAAATTGTTGCTTTTTAGTGGAAACTCTCAGGAGTCCTGCAAAATGCGGGTAATGGCAGCTGGACAGTACCTGGGCTCCCAGCTGAGGCCAAGGATGGCTGAGGAGCTCCTTCCTCCCCAGCCACATGCAGGAGGTGGCTCCAGCGCTGCAAGATCTGCTGCAGGGAGAGGAGCTGAGAGCTTTGGGGCTGGGACAGCAAAGGACTACGAGTGACAGCTGCAGGAGCACTCGTCCTGGGCTTGCTGGCACCCACGCACACGGAGCAGAGGTGGCCAGGATGGCTGACCATCACCCTCCAGCCTGTCCAAACATGGGGATCTCCACAGCAGCAAATGGTGACAGGTAAGATGGTGGGGACCAGCGTGATGGTGAACAAGGGGGGCTGCTGCCTGTTGCCCTCATCCTCTTTGCAGTTTTGGAGGTAAAGCGGCACCCACAGCTTGGGAGTCTGGGGCAACATCTCAGGACTGCCTCCCCCTTCCCCAACCCCGTGCTGTGGTCCCAGGGAGACGAGCTGGGATGTGGGTTTGTGTCACAACCTGCCAGGAACCCCCCAGCTCTTCCACGTGCAGAGATGCACACGTGTCTGCGTGGCAGCTCGGGGTGTTACCTGTTCCCCAGCAGGAATATTAAAAGGCTGCATTTGCTTGGTCTGCAAATACCTGTCTGCAAAATGGACCCGAAGGGGCAGCTCAGCCTTTTCTGTGCTCAGAAATGAGGCACGGGCAGCGGCGTTGGGGTCCCCCCGGTGCAAACGGGGTGTGTTTATTGCCAGGAGGTTATCACTTTCCCCCAGGAGAGGAAATGAAGGTTCAAACCCCTTCGGATGTTGATGTGGTTGGTACAACAGGATATGGGGCAACTTGGGGCAGAAACCATAAAGCTCTTTATTTTATTTAATTTTTTTGGGGGGTAGGAAAGCGAAGAGGGTATTTCTGGGCAGGTTTTGTTAGTGCCCAAGCGCTACTGGCTGTGCCCTGGTCTTCTGCTGAAGTTGTTTGGCTTCTTTGGAGCCCAATTGTGATAAATATAGTCTTTAAGCAGTCTGAATTTGGGGATTTTTCTGGCGGCGGTGAGCTGGGAGCGTGTTTGCTGTGGCAATTCCCACCAGGGTCAAAGGTGCTGCCTTGTGTCACGGTAGAGAAGAAAAAAAAAAACAAACCAAAAATGCCAACCAACCAAAAAAACCAAAACCAAAAAACCAAACCAAAAAGTTTGACCGGCAGCTTCCAGGGATGGCGATTTTCCACCTCCCCGGGGGGCGGTTGGGTGCTTGTAAAACACGGATTTATTTTATATTTGCATTTCTTAAAACCAAATCAATTGCAGCGAGGCTCTGCGCCCCTTCCCAGGGGTGGGGGGGTGTCCCACGACCCCCGTGGGGGCGATGCCCGCGGGTGGACCCGGTGCAGGGAGGAGGTGGGAGGGGGTGACACCCCCCCGTCCCCCCCCTCCATCCCTCCCCGCGGAGCGCGGGCGGGGCGAGGAGGCGGCGGCGGCGGGGCCGCCCCCGGCGGTGGGAGGCGGGCGGGCTCCTCCGCTCCCCCCTCCGCGCCTCTCCGCGCCCCCTCCGCGCCGCCGGTCTCCCCCAAGATGGCCGCCGACGTGGGATCGATGTTTCGATACCGGACGCGGTTTGATGTCCGCCGGCTCCAGGTTGGTGGCGGCGGAGGAGAAGGGAGAGAAGGAAAAAAAAAAAAAGGGGGGGGGGGGGGGGGGGGATCCGGGCGGCCGCCCCCATCCCTCCCTCTCCCCCCCCTCGCCCCCTCCCCGCTCCCTCCCGCCCTCCCTCCCTCCGCCCGCCCTTCCCCATCGATAGGTATCAGAAATTGATCCCCGCCGCCGCTCTTTGTTCGGCGCCGCCCGGGAGCATGGAGCAGCGCTAACGGCAATGGAGCCGCGCCGCCCCGGCCCCCGCCCCGCCGCCCCCGAGGTGACAGCGGGGGCCGGTGGGGGGCGGCCGCCGCTCCGCCCCGGCGGGAGGGGAGGGAGGGAGGGAGGAAGAGGAGGGAGGGAAGTTGCGCGGGATGAAGTTGCGGGGAGCGCGGTGTGTGTGTGTGTGTCCCCCGCGCCGCTCCGCTAAGTTTCTTGCGCTCCCCTCCCGCGGAGCGGAGCCGCAGGTGCCCGCGGGCTGTGAAGTGTCCCCGGTGTGTTGTTTTTTTTTCTCCCCCTCCGGTAACGGGGCCGGCTGTGTAATTGCATCCCCCCCCCCCTCCTCCTCCTCCTCCTCCTCCCCGCTCGTGTCTGGAGCCGGGCGCCGGGAGGGCAGAGATGATGGATGCGCGGTAGCCCCCGGGGATGGCGGAGCGGGGCTGCCCGGAGCCCCGCAGCTCTCCCATTGTTATTCAGGGCCGGGGGTTTACGGCTCCGGTGCTGGGGCTGGGTCAGCCCTGAATGTGAGAAGGGAAGGCGACCGGCGTCGGGCGGTTGGTGGTCCAGCGAGGCGGCTGGGGCGAGGGCTGGGTGCCGGCGTTCGGGACTTGTGATGGATGCGGCGGGAGAGAGCTCCTTTGTGGCTGTGGGCAGGTCACGGATGCCGTATCCCGCCGTAGTGCCCTCGGTCCGTGAAATTAACGGTAAGTCCTTTGTTAACGCCAGGGAGGGGGAAGAAGGTTTGTCGGGGCGGGGGGGGGGGGGGGGGGGGGGGGGGGGGGGGGAGACGCTGATAGTTTGTGACCTTAAATAGGCACCTATGTGGCGGGGAGGCGGATAATTAACACAATAGCTCTCCCAACAATAACGGGGTGAAACCCAACCTGGATCTGCCACAAAAGCCGAAACGCTCATTTACATGGATATTAAATGGGTTTATCCCTGTAGGATATTACGGAGTTTAAAATGCAGCATGCTTCGTAGGGGAGTAAACAAATTGAAATGCGATTTACGGGGCTTCGGTGCTGTATCAACAGTTCCAGCATTTAATACAGGTTTGGTTTTTTTTGGGGGGGGGGCTTTTAAGCAGATTATGTGCTACGATACGCGACCCTAAAAGTGCTGCAGGTACCAGGGCCGTGGGTTTGCCAGGACTGCTCATTTATGGCGTTGTGGTCGGGGAGGGATTACGGGTCTAAGCGCTTGGGATACAAAAGCATTCCTCGTTACAGCACGCTAATGACTTTTCCTGGGTGCGCGTGGACCTTTATTTAAAGACAAATATTGGCAGCTACTTTTCCATGGGTTTGTTGGGAGTTGGTGGTGGTGGTGGGGAGAAGAGGATGACTTTGCCAGAGGTGGAGGTGGGCTGGGAGGTGGGCAGCTCTCTGTCCCCATCGTTCTGCTGGAGCGGGTGGCCGTGGGGGGGTGCGGAGCTGGAGAGGGAGCAGTGGGGATTGACTTCTGTCCAGGCAGCAGTTCTGCCACCTCGCCGGGATCACGGTGGGAAAGGTGACCTTGTGCCAGCTTGGCCTAATGCCCTCTATTTAAAAAAAAAAAAAAGGGGGG
>BJBW01007607.1:88109-104902 GCA_004320125.1 Scolopax mira
TTTTTTTTTTTTTTTTTTTTCCTTTTTAATGCATGTGTGTGAGCAGCTCGGCTGGCCGGGAATGGCAGAGTTGGAGCAACCCTGATGAATGGTGGGCATATGTAAAACATGCAGATAATGTGCTGCTCGGCAGCACTTTGATCGAAACGGCGTCGAGCCTTTTTACAGCAAATAGTCTCGGAAATGAGAAGAGATAAAATTCTATCAAAGATAATACCAGACATATTTCACTGGGTTATGAGATTGTTTTATTGTATACATTACTAATGCAGTATTTTTTTTTTTACGGCTTTCTTGTGTATAATAGCCATAGCGGGATTCATACCTTTATGGGTTTTTTGTGTTTTAATTTGCTCTCTGTTTATTATGTTCTGGTTAGCATTGTATGGATTACATCCTCTGCGTGTTGGATGCTGTTTTAATCCAACCCATTCTGTGTTAAAATGGGCAAAAAAAAATGGGAAGAGTTGCGAGCTGCTGATTTGGGATAATAAATACAGCCGCAAGTGAGGGGAGAGAGACCGATTATAGCCATCTTTTATAAATGTCTTCACATCTCATTATGCAGATGAGCTCTGGCTACGCGGCTCTGATGTTTGGTTCGTCAAATAAAATGCACTTGGTTTTATTTCTTGTAATGCAAATGCTCTCCGTGTGCCGGAGTGGAGTTGGGCAGAAACTTCGGCGGTGCCGGCAGCCTCGGAGCACGGTGTGGCTGATGGAGTGGTTTTGCTGTTCAAAGTTTAGGGGAAGGAGGAGGGGAAAAAAAAATTAAAAAAAAAATAAAAATGGATGTGATTAAAATATTATAACCTTATGATATTCTGAAGTGCATAAATTTTACATATCAGCTACAGAGGGAGCTTAGACATCCATTAAATGATATGACAGCTTGACTTATCTAAATGTGCTATCATTTAACAATGTGTCAAAATTCTTCTTTATATAGACGACAGCAGTAAATAAGCTATCAGTCCTCTTGGCTGAAGCTTAATTCCTGGAGCTTGGACTAGTAAACTTAACTGCACTCTTGCAGAACAGCCCGAGGGCAGGATAACCTCGTGGGGAGGCTGAGGTGGTTTTGGGGCTGTGATTGGGGGGGGTGTGGAAACATCACCTCTGCAAATTCCCCACATCCCCTGTGGTTTTTAGGGCTCTTATGGAGAGACCGGTGAAACCTTCCAGTTTCCTTCAGCACCCAAATCTGTTCCCACTTCTGCTTGTGGTTGCTGTGCCCATGGGGAAGAGGGGGAAGCCCAGAGGGGCTCTGGGTGCCCCCAGTTTGGTGGGATTTCATCTTTCCAAGCTGAAATCTCAGGGTCTGTGCAAGTGCAGCCTGTGCTGGGGGTTGGCCAACGAGCGTTGTGGGGCTGTGAAAGCAGCTTCTGCTTTCTGGTGGCTCCAGATGCTCCTTGTGTGTCTGGGCATGGGCTGCAGAATTGTCCTGCTGAAACAATTAATAGGAATTTAGGAGCAGTGGCACTAATGAAGCCTGGTTCTCTGCAGATGCTTGTCTCAGGATTGGGTTGTCTGGTAGTTGTGTGCTCTTCTTGAGATGTTACCAGTGCCCAGGGTGTTCATGACGGTACTCTTCACATGGATTCTCTGCTGTCTCCTATTGTGACTGTGCTCTGTAGCCCATCTCTTGTCAGGGACATAGTGGCGTTTCTTTCCTTCACCTTAGGAGCCCTGTTTCCTTAGAGAGCTAGGGCTACAGCAGCTAGAAATGTTTGTCCCTTCCATGTGGCACCAAGGAGGTTCAGCTGAGCTGACCATCAAAGTGTAGCTGATGCTCCAGCTAAAACCTCAGTGTCCCAGATAGCTGCGTGTTCCCAGCAGACCCATGTGTCTTGGGATGTCACCATCAGTAACCACTGTGTGGTGTCCTCTTTCTCCACATCTCCATCACAGTTCCCTCTTTGGGACAGGCTGAGGTCCAGCATCTGTCCTGCATCCCACTGTGTCCCCCCCAACCCTTCATTAAAAGCAAGAACTTGATATTTCCAATATTTCCAATTTATTAGTGGAGAGGAGAATCAGATGGGCCATGTTCCTGGTTCCACCTGCTGTTGGGTCTCAGTTCTGTGTGTTGGCAGAAAGTTGGACCATGAAGTTCCTGAAGTGAAATGTGGTGTGTGTTTTTTTTTTTCTTTTTTTTTTTTTTCCCTGTGGCTGAATAATTGAGATGCTGCCAGACAAGAAGAGAGCTGCAGAAAATGAGAGTTTATCTTTAGCTCCGCAGCTCTCACTTTAGAAACTGGTGACCCCAATTCCAGCCCGAAGAGTGACTTCTTCCCTAATTAATAAATCCATTAATTAATTGTGTGCGTGCTGCAGCCCATTAGAGATGTACGTGCTGGCCTCCTGATCCAGTTTAGTGGATTGTCTCTGTGGCCTTGGGAGGGGAGGTGGGGGGGGGGGAGAGCTTGTGACCAAGAGGCAAATACGGGACAAGGGATGGAAATATAATTTGATTTTGTGGGGCTTGGGAGTGTGTGTGTGGTATCAGCCTTGCCACCTCCTGGTGGGTTTATCCATCTTGCGGATGGGCTTTGGGACAGCGAGTAGAGCATTTAGGCTTGTTCTACCCCCAGCAAAATGGGGGAAAGCATGGAGGGGGGGGTTCAGGGGTGGAAACAGCTGCCTGTTGCCCCCAACTTGGGCCAGCTGGGGTAGTAGAGGAACCCCTTGCACCGATGTCCTGCGTGGCCCCATGGCAAGAGGGGGCCCGTTTTGCTGGGATCCCCGGGCTGCGTTGTCATCTCCCGCTGCCTCGCGGGCGGTGGGTTTGGCAGGGCTCAGCAGGGCTTTTGTGCTGCAGGTGGAGCTGAATGTTAAAACGTTTGGTGATCCGTATTATTATTTATGACCAGATTAAGCAAACAGTACACTCCCAGCCTGCGAGTCCTTTAGGAGGTACTTGCTTAACTAGATAACCTCAGCGGAGCATGCAGAACTCACTATTCATCTCCCTCCATATGTTGGCACCGGAGCTGCTCCCTCCAGTTAATTTTTCTTGCTGTCTGCAGAGACTTCAAATAAAAATGCAGGCATAATTGTTGTGTGTGCCGGTCCCATAGCTACTGTTTCCTCTGCTGAATGGAAAGTTAACTGTTGGCAAAAGAAGCACCATTTTTAAATGCAGAAGGCTTTGCTTGCCTAAGGATTTGGGGGCTGGTGTGGCCTGTCTCCTCTCCCATTTTCCCCTCTTGGTTTTGATGGTTGGAGAAAAATGGTGTATTTGGGTTCTCAGTAGCGGCTGCCTGTCCCCTTGGACGGTGGTGATGCTGCTCCCTTCCTCCCTTGGGCCCTGGCACAGTCACAGTACATCCCTGGCTGCGGGAATTCCCACATCTTGAATTTCAGGGTATTATCCCAGGAGCTGCCAGCACAACATGGCAAATTGAAAATACGGGGCCATTGTTTGCAGGGAGGGCGGGCGGGCGATGGTGAGCTGCAGCATCCCGCTCCTCCACCAGCCTGAAATTAATTTAGGGTTCCAAAGTGATGCTGTGTGCTCCCCCCTTGCCAGGTGGCGAGAGAGAAACCACACTGCAGCTCGTTTGCTATATTAATGGTGTAGCAGATTCCCTCTCTGCTTGGAAAAGGCACATTAGAGGCATACATTGCCCCCCCCCCCCCCCCCCCCCCCCCAAAAGCCTGGGTGAAGTTTCTCAGAACATTTTGTACCATCCTGCTCCTATTACCGAAAGATGTAATTCCCCAACTTGGGAGATAATAAGCAGGTATTGACTTCTGCTGGGGTCATTATCAAGATTTATTCAGTCAATATGGCTTCTCGGGTCAATAAATCTTGAGGTTGATAAAGGAGGAATATATACTTGCAGACTTTATTAAAAAGTTTTTCCCTTCCGTAACACTTTCTCATGCGTGTTGCATTAGGATCTATGACTGAGTTTTCTTTAATTACTTTTTTTTTTTCTTTTTAGTGCATGCTTCCCTGAAGCTTTTGGTGTGTCTTGCTGAGACAGCAAATCTTGGGAAGCAGGATTTGGCCCCGTGCAGGGTCTGGCTTGCTGTAAATCGCTGCCTTGCCAAGATCTCCCTCTCCTGGCTTGGCTTCAGCAATGGGGTGGGGGGCTCAAGGGGAGTGGTGTCTGTGGGTGCTTCGCTCCATCATCTCGAGACTCGTTGGGTGGGGGGGATGGGGCATTGGGTTTCTCTGTGGGAGGGTTAAAACATAGGATTCCTGACCCCAGCCTGCTGTAAAATAACAGGATAGTGTCCTCTTACCCATCACAAGCTGAGAATTCTCTGTAATTTGGGATGCAGCAAACCAACTATGATGCACTCTGCTGGGCTCTCTCCTAGTACCTGTTTGCTGCTTTGGACCATGGCTTTGTGCCTCAGTTTCCCTGCTTCTGGGACACAAGGCCTGGAATATTCTTCCAAACCAGCATCTTGGGGCAAATTGCCCCCAAAAAGGACTTGGCAGGATCGTGGTGGTTGTGCCTGTAGCCTGGGTGCTGCGTGGCTGTGGGCTTGTCCGTTGTCTCTGGAAGCAAAGGGCCCTCCAAAGGGTTGTGTGTGCCATTTCAGTTGCCCATGCAGAGGATTTCGGTGGGGGGAGGGCATCTCTGCAAAGAAGTCCAGGCTCTATCAGGGCAGTGAAGAACTAGCTCTCGAAGCCAGCAAGCTGCCAGCCACGGGGGGTCATCAGCAAAATCCAACCAAAAGGCTTAGATAGCCTGGAAAGCTGAAGTGCTCGTTATTTACCGCAGTGCTTGTTAATGAGCAGGGGGGCAGCAGCATCCACCCCTTCCCAGGCAGCGCTGGCAGATCCCGGCTCGGGTTTGGGGTGGTGGGGAGCCCCGGATGAGGTGGGCAATAACTGCTCACCCCAGGCTCGCAGGCAGGAACCCTGTTGAAGGGCAGCGTGTGACGATGGGCTCCTTCAACTTCATCTGTATATTTTCTATGATTTATTTTGGCCGTGTCAGTCCAAGAGCTCCTTTGCAGTATTCCCACCATGGGTGATTTTTCTTTTGAGTTGAGCTTCAGCTGAACGTGCTGACACCTCCTTCTAAAATGGTTTCAGTGTTCTTTTTTTTTTCTTTTTTTTTTTTGTAATACAGCCTTGCTGTGTAATTATTTTTTTGACTACTTTGGTGTAGCACTTAATGATTTCCCCAAAGCTGCAACAGGACCCCAGAGTATTGATTTAGCTGCAGTTTAAGCGACTCGCCACTAACGCGTGGCCGTTTTAATATTAATTGCTTGGCGTGTGCGTGCCAGCGAGTTCTTCTGCAACACGGATTTCTAAAAAAGTAAATAACCAATTTGAACCCCATGTAAATATTCCTCTGGTGGGAGCTGTGCCGTGCGTCAGCCGCTCTGAGCGCGCTGCCGTTGCCTTTGGTAACGCTCCTGCAGTTTTACACCGAAGTCAGGACCTCGGGCATCCTTTGTTTTCTTCCGTCGGGATAACATAATAAAGTATTACCTGGTGCTGGCAGCGGGTCTTGTAACGTGCGGTGTAAGCACAGCCGCTCATCGGTGCCGGAGCCGGTGTGTTATTGCTCAGCCTGGCTGCAGAGGACATTTATTCTTTATTAATCACGCTGACGGGGAGAGCCGCCTTCGTCTGCGGCTCTCGGAGAGGTTTGCAAACATTGCTTCATCCCTGGGAGCTGGGTAATTATTACCCCTCTCTTTCTTCCCCCTGGTGTCCCGGCAGAGGGGGGAGTGGTGGGGTCTGGCAGCGCAACCAGGGAGCGGTGGGCTCTCACCCCCACAAAGAGCATGGTTTGGGGGAATGGTGGTGCTAAAAGCCCCCTGTGATGCCTGCGTGATGCAGCAGCGTGTGGTGGCTGGGAGGGGGTGATGGAGAGGACGGTGCCCTCCAGGAGGAAGGTTCCTGGGGACTGTTGCTGTACCCCCAGGGTGGTGGCTCAGCACCCTCCCTGGCAGAGCATCACAATGGGTCCCACAAGATCCCCTCAGCAGCACATTTGGGCCCTGAATTCAGCACCCAAGTTACTGGTGGAGGCTTCTCCCCAGGTGAGCCATTTGCTGGTGCCACATTTGTTGTGTGGGAGTAGGATGCCCTGGCTGTGCTGCTCCGGTTCCCTTCCTCCGGCACCAGTGATGGGCTGTGCTCCGTTGGTCCCAACCACCTCCCACCTCCTCTAAACCCCATCCTGGGCAGAGGTGAGGGCTGGTGGGTGCCCGGGACCAGCAGGACCCAGCCTGGGCATGGCTCTGGCACCGTGTCCCAGCATCCAGGATGGTGGTGGCCATCCAGGGCCAGCAGCTCCATTCTCCGCTCGGTGCGCACCGCAGAAGTAGCGGCGTCTCCTGCCACTGCGCTTTCCTTTCAAATAAAAGCAGCTAATTAACATTATTCTTTAATTATTGCCTTTATCAACAAGGGGTCTGGTTTATACCAGCAGGATAGTCGCTTTCCCTTCCACTACCCAAGCGAATGCTTCAATTCCTGTTGCTTTTGAAATGAATTTGATGTCATCTGCCCATTGTCACTTAATGGGGACACTTGGGTAATGATTGCGCGCTCCAGCCCTGTTAGCAGCACTGCGAGCGTGTAATTTAGCCCCTTAGGCAACAGTACTTTTGAAATCTCTGGATAGTTTTGAACTCTCTGTTCTTAATTAAATATGCAATTTTTCACGGTAACCAGGTTAATTCTTTTGTGTTGTGTTGTAATACTGTTAGGAATTTTCATAGTTCTTATTAAACATTATTCAGGCATTGTGAATTCCATAATTAAAAAAAATGAAAAGAACAAAGCTTGATTCACTTCTTTCTTTTCCCTGGTTAATTTATCAAATGAATTTTGCAAATTTTTCTTTTTCTCCCCAGACGGCGTGCCAAGTGTTTTAAAGGGGAAGGATTTAATTGCTCTGTAGGGATTGGTTGGTTATGAAGGATTTGGCTGTTTGATTAGTAAACCCTATTGGGAATGGTTTAATGCTCCATGATCTTAAAAATTGTCTGATTGTTAGGCTCTCCAAGGATGTTTTCTCTTTTCCTTATGTATGGCAACAGCCTCGCGCAAGTGTGATTATTAGATAGTGAGGAGGGAGCAGGGGGGGGATGGACGGTGCTGGGTGAGCCTGCCTGTCCCAGTGGAGCCACCGTGGCCCCAGGAGCAGTGATGATGATGATGATGGTGAGGCAAACCAGCGGCTGTCTATGTGCATCCCAGCAGAGTGCGGGAATGGCTGGCTGTGCCGGGATGGGGCTGCTCCTGAGCTGGATCCTGCACCCAGTTTCTCATCCAAGACTCATTTCCCAATATCTGCCCTGTAATGTGATGAAATTATACAGAAGATCTGACTTATTGAGAGGCAAAATCTTGCTGCATTCTCTGAGTCTGAATGACCCTAGTACCCCACTGGGCAGCATCCCTAATGCTCAAGTGCATGGGAAGGTCTGGCTGGGGGTACCATGCAGCCCTGGGGCTGGGTGGGCAGAATCCCCCCCCCTTCCAGCTGGGGTCTGAGGTTGTGGGGTGGAGGTTGGTGATGGGCCTGTTATTACACAATGGAAAAGCTCTGGAGTGGCACCCAGCAGGTTTTTCGGGGGGCCTGGGAAGGGTTTTGGCTCCCACCTGCCATGTGGAGCATCCCCAGCACCGTGTAAGGAGGGATGGGGGGCTGCTGCCTGCCAGGGGTTTAGTCTGGGTTCCCCATAATGGGGGTGCTTGTAGAGCCCCAATCTGAGAGTTACACAGGCAATTAACCTGCTCAGACTCCAGAGCCTGGGGGTGTCCAGCCCGAAGCCTTGAAAAGGGGAGGCTTTAAAGGGGAAAAACAACACAAAAATGCTCTGCTTGTGTTTTCTTTTGCTGGTGGGGACAGTTTCTTGTGCCAGCTCCTAGCTCCTGATGCTTTTTTTTTTTTTTATTTCTCCCACCCCTGCATAAGAGGGGACTGTGCCCTGCCCTCACACCCCCAGCCCTGACGCCTCCCACTGAGATTTGGATCCAAAATCGATAAGGGTGACGTTGGGGATGGGCTGGCTGGGGAGAGCGTGGCTCTCCCAAATCCCTGCTGGGGGGGGGAGCCTGGACTTGGCTTTCAGGGCAGCCAGGGAGCATCCCTGTGGGCACTGCTACTGCCAAAGGCTCTCTGTGTTATTTTTAAAGTGCTTTTGGGCTTAATATAGTAAAAAAAAAAAAAAAGTCAATATCTAGTGTTTCTAGCCATACCATGCAAGCTGGGGTCCCCTGGGGTTTCTCTGAGGTTGTGGGGTGAAGATGGTGATGGGCTTGTTAATATACAATGGAAAAGCTCTGGGATGGTGGCACCCAGCAGTTTTTTGGGGGGGGTTGGGAAGGGTTTTGGTTCCCACCTGCCATGTGGAACATCCCCTCGGGAGCCCCTCAATGGGAGGTGGCAGCCCAGCCGGGATCGATTGTGGCCAGTTTGAAGGGCCTCCCCAGGGATTATTTGGGCTTTAAGGAGAGGTCAGAGAGTCATTAAACTTATAAATGTATTATGATTTAAGAGAAGAGCTGTTGTTATCTTTGAGCTTGGTTTCTGTGGTGCCAACCTCTCCCCATTCTGATTCAAGCCTTTACATCGGGTGGATAAACAAGGCTGGTGCTGCTGGTGGCACCCGGGCAGCTTGGGGTGGAAAATCAAACGTTCAGCAGTGTTGGGCAGGGGTTCTTTGCCCCCATAAGCACCAAACTATTACTGCTACTTATTTTCTCCCCCTGTTAAACTTGCAGAAAGGTGTTGATTTGAGATTTGGGAAGCCAAATGATGCTGCTGTGGCTCAGCCAGCAGTGATCCCAGCTTGCTCCGGAGGTGCAGGATCAGAGCCTTTGGTGAGGCTGGGGCTTCTCTGAGTCCTGGCTGCTTCTGTGTGAACAGGGATTTTATTTTTTGGGGGGGGGGGTGGGGGTGCAGGTCTCCAGTATGGAGGCTCGTGGACTCGGTGCTGGGGCCCCAGCAGAACCCAGCCTGATCTGTGCCAGCTGGGTGTCCCCTGGGCACGGCGTGACCCCAGAGAAACGTCACCAACCCATAAAGTACGGTCCAAGAAGGCAACCCGCAGGGTAACACCCAGCGGTGGCATCATCCCACCCAGTGGTGTCTCCATCATCGTGTTGAGCAGTGTGGGCAAGGAATGCAAGCAGGGCTTAGAAATAATGATTTACATTTAAGATAATTTTTTTTTTTTCAAAATGGCTAAAGCGGGGATGCAGAACTGTTTGCTTTTCTGTCTCTCATCCTTATGAATTTTGCTTAACGGTGGTGACCCAAGGCTGGAATGGGGACCGGCTCCGTTGCGTCGTCGACGTGGGGCTGCTCCTTACGGTGCCATGCTGAATCCAGAAAGTCATTTTAAAACAAAAAAAAAAAAGAAAAGGACTAGACATTTGCAAGGCGAAGCCGGTAATGTATTCCCAGGCATGACACAGAGTGGCAGCGTGTCGTGAACCTCGTCCCCGGGGACCCCCTGGGTCTGTGATATTGGCTTTAACCCCCACTGGCTCCAGTCGGGGCGTAAATTCATCAGGCTTACGGGTATTGCTCTCGGACTACTGAATAATTTACAGTTGCAGAGCCCAGCCAGGTTCAGGTCATCGGGGTTCACGGGTTAATAACAGGTTTGGTTTTTGTTGTCAGCAGCTGCCTTGATAACATATGAAAGAATCCTATTCTGTTGATTAGATTTTGAAATGGATCAATTTTTAATCAGCAGAACATCTGACTCACTCAATAAGAGGAGTGTGGTGGAGACAGGACGAGGGTCTCGTTATTTACAGGATTGTTTGTTTTTACTAATACGCAAATCCTCGCTGGGCTTGGAGCCTGCCCCCCGCCTTCCCTCGCCCCAGCTCCCCCAAAATAAATCGTCGGGATTATCTGCAGCCTCGCACCAGGTATTTGATTCATCTACTGATTCAGTAGGAAATCCATGATGCTGTTTAAGAGATCCGAGGGCATGCTTTGATTTAGCTATCTGTTGGTATCGATGGAGAAACGTTTACTTACCAATCACCAAATCTTACATATAAAAGCATTTGGGGGGACACACACACACACACGGACTTGGCTCACCTCTTCCTGAGCATCCCTGCGGGGTGTCCCCTCCCCAAGGGCCACCAAGAGGCACCTTCAAGATGAGTTTGTGGGTGCTGGAGAACATCCTCAGGATGTGGAACATCCTCAGCAGGATGTGGAAAAGTCCTGGACAAATTCATGAGCAAAGTTTCAGGGGGATGAACTGATTTCATCATTAATACCAGAAGAGCTGGATTCCCATTAAAAGTTAAATACTGTGTGGGAACTTGAGCAGGTGCTTTGTTTTTTTTCCCCCAATTGTTTTTTGGTTGCTTGGGGCACAAAAAGCATCCCAAACTTGACATACTGCATTGCATCTTGATAACCACACACATTTCTTTTTGTAAAGCCATGCGTAAAATAAGGGAGTTTTTTGGAAGTAGGATCCACTGGGTCAAAATTTTGGCTTGAAGCAAGCGTTAAAAACCACTGTATCAGGACTCCCTGAAAAGTAAACTCTCTTTTTTTAGTAACAGGAAAAGTAAGTCTCGTAAATACAATGTTTTGCAAAGAGTGTCCCTAGAGTTCGGGTGACTCTGCGGGGGCTGGTGGGGACGCTCTGTTGCTGGCAGATATTGATATAGATAAGAACTCAGTCATGACAATAATTTGCATGGTTTTTCCCAGGGAGCTTTGGGATTTTCCTTTTAAAACTCATGCCTTCTGGCAGTCTCCTTAGCCTAAATAAATATTTTCCCTCTTGCCATGGATCAATTAAGATCACGGCTGGGTGGGGGCTTGCTCCTGGCAGGATTTTTTCCTCCCTTTTTTTTTTTCTTGAAAGAGCTACCTCTTATTCAAAAATACATGTATATATGATTTTATATATATATATATATGTTGTTTATTATGAATTTATAGAATCATAGAGTTGTTTGAGTTGGAAGGGACTTTAAAGATCGAGTTCCAACCCCCCTGCCCTGGGCAGGGACACCTCCCACCACACCAGGTTGCTCCAAGCCCCCTCCAGCCTGGCCTTGAACCTCTCCAGGGATGGGGCAGCGACAACTTCCCTGGGCAACCTGTTCCAGTGTCTCACCACCCTCACTGTAAAGAATTTCTGGTATCTAATCTAAATCTCCCCTCTTCCAATTTAAAACTGTTGCCCCTTGTCCTGTTGCTCCACTTCCTGACAAAGAGTCCCTCCCCAGCTCTCCTGTAGCCCCTTCAGATATTGAAAGGCTGTTATAAGGTCTCCCCGGAGCCTTCTCTTCTCCAGGCTGAACACCCCCAGCTCTCTCAGCCTGTTTCATAGGAGAGGTGCTCCATCCCTCTGACCATCCTCGTGGCCCTCCGCTGGACCCGTTCCAACAGGTCCGTGTCCTTCTTGTGTTGAAGCACCAGGAAAAGTGTGCTGAAGGCTCTGGCCAGCGATGGGGATGAGCTTCCTGACCCCGCTGGGAGCCACAGCCCCTTCCAGCCCATATGGGCACCCACGTCCCTGGTGTTTGCTGGCCTTCACCGACAACCAGCCACGCTCTGAGGTCTCCTTTGGGGCTTTGCAATGCCCTGTGTTATTACAGGACCGTAAGCCCAAGGGCTCATTTCTACAAATAACACCCCAGGTAAGAGGTGTTTGCTAATAGCCACGGTGACAGCTTAGGGGCTCCTGTGCCTGTCTGTGGGCTCAGGCCATATATCAGTTTCTGCTAAAAACATTAGTGACACCAGAAGGTTAAATATGCATATGATATCATCCCTGGCGGTTTTATTTTCAGGAGAGCAATGGGTGCCACGGGTTCGCGACTTTCAAAATTAAGTTTGTTTTAGTGATGGAAACTGTGCTTCTCTGTTGAGCATCTGCTGGTTATTCTCTGAGATGAGCTGAGAGTAAACATTTTGGCAAAGGATAGAGGGGCCGGTGACCCGGTTTTTATTTAATAACGGGTGGTGCTTAGGAAGTGTCAATGGAGGGGATCGGTCTTCAGCGTCGGGCATTGGGCAATGGTGAGCTGCCCAGATTCTGTGCTTGAGAAAGGCAGCGGCTCCTCTGGTAACTTATTAACTCTCAAAACTTTAGCCACTGAGTAAATGAATCGCTGTTGGGTCCCTGGGTTTTAGTGCCGTTGCTCCGGACTGGATTGACCCGAAACTGCGCTGGGACCAGTTCTGCTGGGCCTGCAGTGGGAGTGGGTGAGCCGGGGTCCTGGGCAGAACGGGAGCAGATGGCACTTGCAAGGGCTGAAAATGCTGTTTTGTGACTTCCTTTGTGATTTAAGGGCATGGGATGGGGCTGCTCCTTTGCAGCTGGGTGTTCATTTTTGGGTCTCTGAATCTGTTCTCGCAGCACTGCCAGGCTGGTGGGTACAACCTCCTGTGTTGCCTATTTATCTAGGTATGAAGCTCCTACAGTTTTGGGCACCGCAGGGTATTTGGCTTTGTTTAAGGTTTAGCCACAGGGGACATGCAGATTACCTTTTGGCTGAAGTCCTCTTCTCCTTACCCATGTTATTGAAGATACACCACCCACCCCCCTCCTTCCTACCAGGATCCACAACCTGAGCCTGGGAGGGTTTCTATGTTTCAGTCTTGTTTTTATTTTTAGGCTAGTAATTAAACAAGTACAGAGCCCAGCATCAATTTAAATAAAGAGCAGATGGAGCATCCTGTATCTTAGCGTGGTCCTGGCTCTGACAGCGCCAGCGAGTCCTGGAGCTCGGGGTTTGGATGGGCCCCCCAAGGACCACGTTATTGGGCAGGCAGCAGCCCCGTGGGATGCTCAAAATGCCAAGGGCATCGTTAGGTAGAGGTGAGCCCAGACGCTTCTCCTGCCCTCCCTTCCCACCCCGTGGCTGAATCCTGGCGAGATGCTTCGAAAAGCACTTTTGGGCCCCGATGGGTTGTAACTCCTTCCCACGGTCTGAGTTGGCAAAATCAAGGTCTCTCCCTCCATCCCGCCCCCCTGAGCAGCTCAGCAGCGACCTGAGGAGCCGTGGCTTTTACGGTTATAACTGGTGTGGGGTTGGGTTGTTGGTGTGTTTTTTTTTTTTTTTTTTTGGTGACGAATACTTTATAATGGATAATCCCAGACTGCTAGTTTAAAAAGCTATAAAAGAAAATAGCGCAAGGGCTGGCTGCTGAGCTTGCCCAAAGCTGGTTGCTGCTCCTTAACCATTGCTGATGCAGACGCTGTCACAGAGGGTCTGGATCAATCACCACCAAAATCCTTGTTTTTCCCCATTTTTTTTTCTCTTATCTATCAACCGTGTTGTTTACCTCCCACACTGATTTCTCATTGAAATGCCCTATTTTTATTTTTTTCTTAAGCAGCTACAATTGATAATTTAGCTCTGGATAAAGCAACCTCAGAGCTTTTTATTTCTCAGAGGCCAAACATTGATGTTGTGTGAAATGGGAGCTTTGGGGAGGCTTTGTATGGAACTTAGCTTCCTGAAAAATTTATTTACTGCGACTGTGATCTGCAGGAGTGAATTGATGTTTATCTATAGTAGTTCTTGCCAGAAAAAAAAAAAAATGCATAACTGCACTTTCTTGGGAAGCCTTGAAAGGCCTTTTAAATAAGTGTCTAATAGTAGGCTCTCAATAGCAAACAGCCAGCTTGATAGACAGTGTACAGTATATTATTAACTATAAGCAGGCTTAATCTTTTCCTCATGTTTTAGAGAATGCTTTATAACCTTGTGGCCAAAGAATTCATGATCGCCAGGTATTTGAAGCTAAGCAAAATTATACTGGCTGTTACTGCTGGGAGATCGATACTGCCGGGAAGCGCGCGGGGCCGTCAGCTCCTGCTCGCAGCCCGTGTCATGCCTCCTGGAGCTTGGATTTAGGTGATGTGTGATCCCTGGAGGAGGATGCTTGGGGTATTTATTCTCTTTTTTTTTTTTTTGGTGTGGGGGGGTGTGGATCCTGGTGTCAGGCATGTTCCAGCTTTGGCCATGCAGCCTCATCAGAGGGCAGGATTTGGCACCAGTGGGATGGAGCCAGCTCACCTGCCTGGTAAAAAGAGAAGAGCAGAAGTTTTCTGACTGGCCTTGCTTGCAAAGATGAGGGCACTGACGTCCCTGAGGAGCCTCTGATCGCTGTCTTCCTTCCCTTTCTCCAGGGCAATCTTGGCCAACGGCTTTAGTGCCCTCATTTGCAGTTGTGTTTTTCTGCTTTTCCTGCCCGCGCTGTATTGGATCCTGGGAGCTCTAGCCAGGAGTCAGGGAATCGATAGATGGTTAAGGTGATAAGTGGCTTTGCTAAAAACCAATTTTGCAAGAGGGGTTTGCAAAGAGGTTAGCGGAGAGGATCTTCTGCCTCCGTGCCCCAAATGGCTCGCTCTGACCAGGAGCTCGTCTCCGACCTGAATTAACCCGGGGAGCATCCTCGGCGCAGGTCGCGGCCGCTCTTCTGCGTCTGTAAATCCACGTGGATCCCAGGGGAGGGTGAGCCTGAGAAGTAAGTCTCCTTCCTCCAGTGAGAGTGTTTAGGGAAAATCAGAAGGGAGAATGTGCCTGAAGGCAATGTGAAATTAAATAAGTGGAATTTGCTCTGCTGATAACTTCTAGCCAGTCTCGGAGCTGGCGGCTCTGCCGGTGTTACGGTGGCAGTATTTACATAGGGATGAAGTGTTCCTGCACGGCTCCTCCGGTGTGGCTGGGTCTAAGCAGGCTTTTCTCTAATCTCCACCGTGACTGGCTGCTGCTTCCAACTCTATTTTTCCTTGAACAAACATATTCTTTGTGCCCACTGTTGAGAACATCCCATAGCCCGTTTACTACGGTATGCTTACTGTTTTTTTTGGCATAACTCGGTGGTGTCAGTGGGATGATGCTGTGCAGGGACACTGTCCTGCCTCCTGGCACCAAGCACTCTGTGCCCACCACTCTTATGTCACCGGGTAGCCCCTGAACACATGTTGCTGCAAGCAATGGATTTGGGAGGAACAGGCAAAAATAGGGAGTAGCACGTCTTAGGGTTGTTTCACCAAAGCAATTTTGACCACCACCAGCAACTACATGGTCTTTTCAGAGGAGATGACACCCATAGCACCTAAGATCTTCCTTTCTAACTAGATTTTGTGACTAATTTCTGTCTGTTCCAAGTGAAAAAGCACTCTGCGCGTGTGGGGAGTCCCTTTAGACATGATCCAATTTGCTGCCATTCTCTTTGCTATATCCAAGGAGGTCCCAGCTGCCTCCTGGGTCTTTGAACTGGTCTGGGTTTCACAGTTGGCTCCTTGTCTTTGTGGAAGTCTCTGAGTCCTGCCTGCTCCTTAGGGCTGTATGGTTGGGGTGGTTTTGGTGGCACCCCATGGAAGAAGTTGGAATAGGCTGCAGTTCATTGGGCTTGTGAGTTGTTTGAGGGCATTGTAAAGTTCCTCTGGTTCATCCCATCCCTTGTGCATCCTCGTCTCCACTGTGCCTGGGCTGTGAGGTGATGAAGGTGTGGGCTGTCCCACCTATGCATTTTATTTTCCATGGACAGAGAGATGTCTTTTTTTTTAGACTTTACGGCCTTTCTCAGGCTTGACTCATCTTTTCCTACCTCTAAGGCCAGGGATACCCCCCAACCTACTGCCTCAAACCTTGGGACATCAGGGTTGCTGGTGGGATGAGCTGACAGCAGCATTGCCCTCCCCTTGGATAGTGGTTCTTTATTTTCCCTGTTTATCAAGTGAGATTTCCCCTTGGCCAGTGACTCCAGAAGGAACATCGTGGGATGCTCATGCATTGCTGTTGGGCTCTGCTTTTGTGCCATTATTTATTATCGCATCGCTTCATTAACGCACCCACAGTTTGAATGCTGTGACTGAAACCACCTTATTTCATTTTTTTTTAATCATAGTGGGGAGGCTGTTTCTGAATGCTGATTGATGGAAACATCTTATCTCCTCTAGTCAAAGTGTCTCTGCTTTGCGTGGTAATGAAATAGTTTGACACTTTGACATGAGAGTCAAACACTTTTCCGACGAAGCAAACAGCGGAGGCTTTGATCTAAGTGCAAACTGGTTTCCTTACAACAAACAGACCCCCCCCTTTCATCCGGAAAAGAAGATAAGGAGTTTCAATCAGTGCTAGCTAGCAGCTGCTCTTAATGATTTTAAAAACAAGAAAAAAAAAATAATAGAATAGTTAAGGTATTATGTCATGTTATAAACTAGCCCCATGCTGTGGAGTGAAATAAGGTAGGCGTAATACCAACAGTATGAACGATAAACATGAGAGATGCCTCCTAAAATAAAACAACAGAAATACTCTCTTTTGGGAGATGCTCGGGTTTGGTTTTCCCAGTATTTCAAGTGAGAACGTCTTCAGAAATGCCTTTCCTGGAGAAAATGCATCTTGTTATTCATAGAAGTGGCATTTTCTGTGGAAAAAGAACCACTTCTGCTATTAGCTTTCTTTTTATCTTCCCCCCTGATTTTCTCCTGGCCACGCTTGGAGATATTTTGAGTCCTGGTGGGAGAGTTTGAGGGCAGAATCCTGAACATACCCCCAGGCTGACAAAATTCTGCTCGATCACGAGCTTGGCTTTTTTTCAACAGACAATTTTGAGTAGAAATGGGTAAAATTCATCCCTGCTGTACCAAAGTTGGCATTAGGCTGTCGTGTGCCTGGATTTGTCTTGAGTATGTCTAATTAAATGCAGCAGCACCTTTTTTTTTTCTATTTTGAGTGTCAGGTTTGTGCGCAAATGCCCTCTGAGCAGCTGGAGAAAATTTACGTGACGTATGGAAATCGTTAGGTTACAGCAAATCCTGAGGTTTTCGTGAAGGTTTTCTCTTCG
>BJBW01007607.1:105035-181701 GCA_004320125.1 Scolopax mira
TGAAGAAGCATGGAGGTGGTCATACATGGGCAGAAGCACTTCATTTAGTCCCTCGTTAATTAATGCAGGGATTCTTGCTCCTTGCCCTTGTCCCCACCCTCTCCACTTTGGGGCTGGAACACAGAGAAATCCTCCCTGGGAGATGCTCTATTCGGAAATGACAGGGGATTTGGGGCTTAATTTTAGCCAGAACATGTGGCTTGTTTTTTAGTATCTTCTCAAGTCAAGTCGTGGTGGCTCTGTTATATTTGATGAAAGGAAAAAAGTATCCCAAAAAACCTAGAGAGGCGGCACGGTTTAGATGGTATCTCTCCTCAGATGGAGTTATGGAATTTAATACAAGGAAGCTTTTGCGAGTCGCCGGGTCTGCGCTGGAGCACGCAGAGCCTGCGTTTGAGATTAAAACTCACATTTCATTTTTATACACTGTGCTTAATCCAATAATGATTCCGTGTTACAAACGGCAATAATATCTTTCAGCATAGTTAATCAGAAGAGACTTAATGCTGTCACTATTTATTAACCTTTGTTGAAAAGCAAGAAGTTTTCTTACTAATCTGCGATTGTTGCTCTTGTCAGGCTCTATCAAGTGCAAACCAGATTTGGCATTTGTTACAGGGGGAGGATGCTGTCCCCTTCCCTGCTGTCTGCTGCATCCGACCCTGTACAGGGACGTGGTCCCATACGGTGCTGGGGGGGCCAGGCTGGTCCCCCCATCTCCCATCCCCGTATCTGCAGCTCCCAGGTTACAGCACCATCTGCTCCTCCAGCCACACAGACCCTGGTGCTGGGGTAAAGAGGCAGCTTTACCCTTCTTGGGGTTATTTTTTGGCTGCCTGCCCCATGTGCCTGCATCCAAATCCCCCCCTTCCCCCAGGAGGCATCTCTGGCATGGGGAAGTGCTCTCCTGGCTGGGTGGCAATGGGGCAGGAGCATTGGTCTCTGATGGTTTGTGGGAGGTTGAGTGACTTCCAGTGGCTTCCCCAAAAGCTTGGGGGATCCCCCTGCTTGTGTCCATGGATGGGGAGAGGAGGGTCCACCCTCCTCTGGGAGGACCGAGGGGTTAAGGGGGGTTTTTGCAAAGATGGGGTGTTGAGGGTTGAGCTGAGGCTCGTGGAGGTGGTTTGTCCCTCACATCCAGAAAGGCATCCCTTGCCCCCTGAGCATCACCCCAGTCCCCAGCAGAGACAGGCAGGAGGCTGCAGCCAGTGCTGACCTTGAAATCACAGCTCCACAGCAGCATTTCCAGGACAGTGGCTCATGTGGCTTTGCAATGCCAGTAGCTGAAATGTGGGTTTTGGGGAGGGGAGCAGTGGAGGGTGCCTGTTTTTTGAAGCTCCGTGGTGATAAAAGGTCAGTACATGAAGGAATTTAAGCCTTCAATATTCTCCCGTTTGTCTCCTGTTGCAGGGAAGCTGGTGCTGGAATTGGCTTGTAGGAGCACCTGGAATTAATGAGCCAGCTTGGTGCCGTGCAGAAATCGATGCTTCCTGCATTAATTGCGCTGTGTTCGAGCTTCAGCTTTTTATTCTGAGTTATGTAGTTACAGGGAGAGATGTCTCTCTTCGGCACAGCCTTTCGGTCCCGTGGGAAAGGGTCCTTCTCCCTGTGACCGTCCTGCCCGGGTGTGGGTGGCACGTCCCGCTTGACTGCCCCCATCCGTGGGACGAATGCTGGCTGGAGTGGGAACACCAAAAACCACAACAAAAACAAACCCCGAGTCTCTGCTACCTTCCCCTGTAATCAGTCAAAGAAAGGGGCCACCACTGGACTGGGTGTAAGCCTCAGGGTGGAAAAGCCACTGACACCCGCCTCTGGTGGGTCCAACTCTGGTTTGTGATGGGAGGTGGACAGGCAGGAGGGGGAGGTCTCTACAGAAGGCTGGTGTCTCCTTGCAGATGAGTTTGCAGCAGCTTTTGCATTTATTTCCAAATTATTTTGCATTTAATTGCAAATTATTTTTATTTGTTTGTGATTATTTGTGATTTGGGTAACCAAGCATCCATGCAGGTGGAGAGCAAAGTCCCCCACACCCTTGGGGCTTCGGGAGCTGTTTGGAAGAGCAGGAGTTGCTGTTATTTCTTATTTTTAGGGTGGACTAGCCTTGAGCACTATTCTGATCTCAGCTGGGGCACTCGAACAGGTGCAGTTTTTTACATACAGCCATGAAGAATCCCACTTTGCTAATATTGTTAAAGCCTAAACATGGTATTTATATTTTTAGCAAATTGTTCTTTATGGTATTGATTTACATGTAATGTAGTCCTTGCATGAATAACTACCATAAATCTGGAAGCATTTATTATCCGAAATAGCTGTGAACTCAGTCAAATCCTTTATTTGTTAGACACAGTTATGGAGCTTAAATTGCAAGGTAGAGAGTAAAACGTAAATGATATTTTCTGTGACCAGCTCAGAGTTTCTGCCAGGGCAGCCCATTGATCTCGGATAAGAGGTAAGGGTTAAGATGATTTGGTGAAATGAAAAAGTAGGGAATAAATTACAATAAATGGGATCTTTGATCTGGCCTGTCGATGTTGGGGATGGTGCCTGCCTCTGCCTTCCCTGCCTGGCCGCAGAAATTAACTTTTGAACTCGATGGCTCCAGTCTTTTTCTCCTGACTTTCATCCTCGTGCTTGATGGGCAGCAGGGACAGGCACTTGTTTGTTATCCCATTGATACCGGGCCCAGGAGAGCCAGGCTTTGGAGCCCCAGAGCTTACAAAAATAGTGTAAGTCATGTTTGGTATTTGTGAAAAAGTGATTGTATAAAAAAAAAAAACCAAAAACCAAAAACCAACTCCTGAGTCCTCACTGGTGCTGTGTGCCAGACGGGGAGGGCTGGAGGGTTTCTTGTTCTAAATTTAGCCATTTAAAAGAAGATTATGGACTATACACTTGGGACTTTTAAAAAGGCTTTCACAATAACTCTTGAAAGCCTGATGCCTTTAATCCTGAACTTTAATTTAAAATAAAGAAATCTTTTCAACTTGCCTCTTTCCCCTCCTCCACCCCACTATTCCAGGCTGAGGTTCTTTCCAACTTGCTTATGGAGCAAAGATGTGCTAAGCTCTTTTAATTTCTTATGAAGATATTTATTTTTTAATAGAAAGAAAATCAAGTCAACACTCGAGAGCATACACAGCAGTTTACCGCGATAGGAGGAATTAATCAGTCTATAAAGTTCAAAATGTACAAAGAGGGAAGGAAAAAAAAACCCACCCCACAACCCAACTGATCAAACACGAGGCTCTTCTCTGAGATGTGAAGATAAAAGCCTTTTTCTCTGCGAGCTTCTCCACTATTGGCAGACAGTGGGGTCAAGATTTTTTTTTTTTGCTATGGAAAGCTCGAGATAATTAATGTTGTTGAAAGAGGACCGTTGGGTTGGCGTCTAGCAGGCTAGCCCCCGAGTCTGGCATCTTGTGAAGCAGCAGTGAGAAGGGGGGAGGAGGGGGGGAAATGTTCCCCACCGCGGGAACTGCCAATTTAACGGAGCAATAAATAATATTGAGAGATAAAAAGAGCATTTAAAAAAAGGGATGCAGTGCTGCTGTTGCTGGTTGAGCCGCTGCTTCCCGGCTCAGCATCGTGTATGGTTATTCATGACCTTGCTGGTCATGGATTGGGCTTCCTAGTAGAGGTGGTTGATGCCCTGACCCTGGCATTGTTTAAGAGGCATTTGGACTCTTAATAACATACTTTTGGCCAGGCAGTTGGACTAGATGATCGTCAGTCCCAACTGAAAAAATCATTCTATTCTATTCATCTGCCTGGCATAACTCCTCTGGATGCTTTTATGGGGCCAGATACCTGCAAATTCCTCCCGGATACTGGGAATCATCAGATGAGGCTGTGTAGACCCCCTTGCCACATGCTTTGATCTCTCTCATCTCCTAAAGCTCGTTTGGATGTGTCCTATTACGGTGTTTGTGTTAAATCTGCCTGTGCTAATAATCAATAGACGTATGGTCACCCAGGCTGTTTATGTATCTCTTCTATCAAAGCCCTGACAACACGAGATCAGAGCAGGCTCATACATCGAACGCTATTTAAAAAGTGGGATGAATTAATTACCGCCATTAATGACCGGGGAGAGACTTTGGGAAGCTTCAGCTGATGGCGTGGAGCCTCGAGCGTGAGACAGGCTGAGTAGGTGGCATCTTATGGCGCTTTGTGGTTGATGTCTCAGGCTGGGATGCTGTGGTCCATGGCCTGGGTCCTTTCAGCTGGTGGTTGTGAGGCTGGTGGATTGGAGTTTGTAAGGTGTGATGGGTCCCTGCAGGTCTGTTGGGGAATGGACTGGGGGAAGAGAAACATCTAAATGCCCTCGTTCCTACTAGGAACGAGGGCATTTAGATGTGTCTTTTCCCCAGTCCCTTGGGTCCTGCATCCTCAAAACTCCCTCCAACACCCCTGGTTGAGCATCCTCCTGGGATGATGCTGTGACAGTCCCCAAACATCCCATCAGCACATTGGGGCATCATTACAGTAGAGTGAGCGCGTCTGGGATTTGCCCCATCCCGCTGCTTGTTCCAGATTCTCTGAGTTCTGATTATATTTTAATTGCTTTGGGGGTATGTCTGTCCTTTCCCAATGCCCCCCCTTTGAAGGAGCCAAGACAGCACAGCTGATTGTCCCATCCTCCGCCGCCTTTTCTATTCCAGTTATTTATTATGCAGCATAACCAGAATTGCTCTCAGACAGGACTTGTCAGCTATAAAAGACACTGGCAAATTTTATTAGTTGACAGAAGGGTTGCTTTTTTTTTTTTTTTCCTCCTCCTGAAAATATTAAAAAGTCATTTTAGTTTAGAAACCTAATTTTAATTTCGTTAGGTTTTAATTTAATTTAGTTTTTAAATTCATTTTCCGGCAGAACTCAATTTTTCAAGTGTAATTTGATGCCGTCAGTGGCTATAATGTTTAATGTCCTACCTATAAATTGCGAGGATGGCTTTGAGATGATTTACAGGATTCAGGGGGATAAAGCCATCTCCTGGCCCCGCATGTGGGAGAGGCTGGAGAGAAAATGGTTTTATTGTGGCAGCCGCAGCGGCTGGTGCTGTTACCTACAGAAAGATGGAAAAAACCTTAATTTTCCTCCCAGCTCAGCACAGGCTGGGGGTGGATGGGGGAAGGGACGGGGACTATGCTGGGTGGGGATACTCTAGGAATATTCCTGGGTGTTTGTGCTCTGCCTGACTCCATGCTGGGATGAGGGGGGAGACCCCAATGGAAGCAAAGGGAGTCTGAGATGGTGGCTCTACCCCCACAAACCCATCTGCGTTTCAGAAAGTGAGCTGAGTCCTTTCTAGGCATGGGCTGCAGACAACAGCCGACCACTTGCGGGATTGAAATCCAGGCAGACCCTTGGAAAATGCAGCCTAATTGTGTAAAATACCATCCTGATTTCATCCATCTGAGCGTTGCATCTAATTACTGGATTAGAGAAGTCTTCAGACCACGTATCGAACATTATAAATGGGGATAAGATTATTCTGGTAATGGCTTAATAAGACAGGGGAGGTAGTTGAGGCTGTCTGTGTACAGCTTTGGGTTGGGGCCAGATCAATTTGGCAGAGGAGGAGAAACCCCTCGGTGCTTTGGAGAGTGTGGCCATGGAGAGGGTTTGATTTTCCTCTTGGTTTTGGTTTTTGAGTAGCAGCAGTTGGCTCCTTCCACTGTCTGGGGGATGTGCCAGCCTCTGGGAATTCTTGCCTTGTGGAATATGTCTAATTTTTGGAAAGAAGCAGCCAATCTGTGTTCATGGGTGGGAAGGGACCACTGGGAGGCAGATCCCAGTGTGGGTTTGGGGAGCTGGGCAGTGGCTGTGCCTGCCCATGTGTCACTGGGGAGGGCAAGTGGTTTTGGCCACGGGTCGGTGCAGCCATATCTCTTCTCGTAACCAGCTTTGGTGCAGTAATGGTTTTGCTCTGGTGGGACCTGAGATGTGTATGGTTGCTTCTAATCCAAGCTCGCACTGCAGATGCTTCTCATGGCTTCAAACCTACCACAGGCTGTGGAAACTCAGGAAAGTTGCAGTCTCTTCCCAGGGACAGTCAGTGGGAAGCAGAGGGAGTGGTCTGTGTTGGATGTTCAGACCCCAAATCTATCAACTCATCTAACAACTCAACACTTGCATGCCAAGTGTGCATTTCTCTAAATGTAAGAGTCCTTGCTCTGAAGACATGTACTCCCAGGTCATTGTGCTGGGCAAAGGTCTCCATCCTGGAGCTGTGGATGGAAGAACAAAAAGGTCGTCCACATGGAGAGGTGCAGCCTGTAGCCTTGGACCAGAGTTGTGCTGGGACTTCCATCCTTGGATGGAAGCTCCAGCTTCAGAGCTGACCAGGATGTGGTTCCAAGCAATGAAGAAGGCAGGAGCCCTTCAGTGGTCTCCTCTGGCCGGCGCTTGTGCGGAGCAAGATGCAATGCCAGCTCCCTGGCTGTCAGACCATCACTGTCTCATCACGCATCCGACCATGGTGAGCTCCACGGTGTTCGTCCCCACCAGCCCATGCCACATGCCATTGGGTGGGGAGCCCTGTTCCCCCATACCTGGCTTCCTGCAGGGCTGAGACTTGTCCTCGGTGTCCATCCTCCCTCGGTAACGTTCGATCCTTTGGTTAATTTTAACCATGTTTCTGGAGATGTCAGTGTTGTAAGAGAGATTCCCAAAACTTTCATGAAAATGAGGTATTAGAGAAAAACAAATTATTGTCCCCCATCAAGAGAGGCGGTGCAAGCAAAGGTGTCATATTAGACACTGGAGAATCCATATGAGAGTCTGCCACAGCCAGGGCTGTGCCACCATACTCTATGGAGTCTCCTGGAGTCTGCAGTTTGACCCATATGGTCACCTGGATGGTGCGCAAAGGGGTCTTGCCCCCACGTGAACACCCCCCATGTTCAGTCCCAAGGCTGACGTGCCAGCACCAAAAGCAAAATCCCAATGCCCCACCGGGGTGTCCGACTCTCCCAGCGAGATGCCATCGCTGCCTGGCGTCCCCTGGGTTGTCATGGTTACTGACGCATAGGACCCCAGAGACCTGGCTGGGAATTAATGGCAGCCCGGGATAAAGGATTCCTGTCTCAGCCGAGTTGATGGATTACATTGATGTGCCATTTGTCATACCGTAATTGTTCTGGCAAATGTAATACCCACTAGTATAAACATTGTGCTGCTTTGCTAATAAAACTGAAAATAGGAAGAGAAAGGATGATGCAGTGTTATGGTCAGTTAAAGAGACACCACCTCCACTCCACGCAGGCATTGGGGGCTTCTGCCTGGAAACCTGCCCTGTCCTGCCCTCTTCATCCATGGGGAATGGGCAAAGCAACCAGCAAAATCCTTGTGGGATGAGTGTGCGGCTGGGGTGGCTCTCAGCATCACTGTGCCCTTCACAGCACTGCTGGATCTGCCTTTGTTTGGGGGGTGCAGGGGAGCTGGACACCTTCCTTGCCCCCCCAGATGGGCAAGGGGACCCCAAGGGTGCCCGTGCCAGGGGCTGAGCCTGTCCCCTCCCTGCCTTGCACAGGCTTTAATTGCTTTACAAAATGTAGATGAGGACTGTGGCATGTTTGACATCTGAGGGGGCGTCACTCACCTTGATGGGGCTTTATAAACAGGGGGGGTTTACAGTGTGATGGGTCCTGCCACCTCCCCTGGTTTTGGGGGGCACCTCCTATCTGACAATGCCGGGAGCAGCTGCTGCCCGAATCCCCAGGTAGTTTTGCTTTCTGACTAATCAGCCCATGGATTAGGAGCCGAATTGCTCATCTTCCTGCGAACGGGTCCTGGTGATGGCTCCATGGTGGAGAGAAGGGTTGGAGATCCCTCCAGCTGCCACCAGTCCTCACCAGTAAGACCCTCTGTCACCATAGGATGATCTGGTCCATCATCCCCACAGCTTGGCTGGGCATTGGGTCATGATGCCCTGTCCATGTTTCGCAGGAGATGGCTCGAGTTGGGACCCAACGGGACCATCTCATCCCCATCTTCTCCCATCTTGGTGGCATGACAAGCAATGGGGAGGAGAAGGAGAAAGAAGAACACACACACACACACACACACACACACCCCC
Source organism: Scolopax mira (assembly GCA_004320125.1). Classification (NCBI taxonomy): domain Eukaryota; kingdom Metazoa; phylum Chordata; class Aves; order Charadriiformes; family Scolopacidae; genus Scolopax; species Scolopax mira. The sequence continues at coordinate 113,122 of BJBW01007607.1, forward strand.
CCCCCAAATCCTGGTGTAGTTCAGAGACATTGTGGTTTGTGCGACCGTATCTCCAAATGTTTTCAAAGTTTCTGGTTGACCTGATTCACAGGGAAAAAAAAGATAAACACCCTTTTTGTGTTTGCAGTCATATGTAATTTTTATCTCTTGACCTTTAAACGTAAGCAGCAGTAAAATGAAGAACTATGGCAGTCATTTAACACCCTGCCTGTACTAACTGGTTTCTGCCTGTGAGCCGTGGTTTTAAATTGGCTAATGCAGAATACTTGCAGAGCTAATAATAATTCAGATTACTCCTGTCAGCTATTCCGGTTTCATGGGTAATTTAGTAGTTGAATAAATTTTTAAAAAAATTCATTCGTTCCCATGCACTGTTATGAATCAGTAGATGGTTTACCATTGGCAGCAGTAACTGTAAGAAGATTTAAATTGCTACTGAAAAGGATTTGAGTGAAGGTAATGTTTTATAATGTTCTAAGCCATATGCACTACTTTCAGGCCTCATCAGTTTTACATTGATTCCTAGTGAAGTGTTTAATTGCATCATGAATGCAATATAATTCAGTTCTTTTTGCTAATATGGTATATATCTCAAAGTGATATACAGCACTGACAGCGAAGACTCAGGATTTTCTTAGGATTTTAAAATATGTGTCTGTGTGTGTGTTTCCACACGCGTGTACCCATCTGCGTGGCCAGGAGCTCTTTTGGGGTAACCTCTGGGTGCTGGGTTGGGTGCTCAGTGCCGAGAGCTGCCACCTCTCCCAGGATCTCTGCATGGGCATCAGCAGGGAGGGGGTTTTATATATTTATATATAGGTGTGCACATACATATGCGCACCAAAAAAATAGAAATAAATATATATATACATAAAATGAGCATGACCCCTCCCATCTTGATTGAGGCGTGAGGGGCAGCTCTGCTCCAGCCCTGGAGCTGTTGGGGTCCTTCCTGGCGTCACTGATGCCCACGGTGGGTGATGGCATCTGGGTCGGAGGCACAAACCTGGTGCTATCAGAGCCTGGTGGGCAGCAGATTGAAAGAAGTGTGCTTACGTGGTAAGGCAAAGACAATTTATTTGAGTCTGTAAAAGAGCTAATTAGGGATGCGGCACATCGCTAGCTGTTACCCGCCATGCTACACCAGCAGCAGGGAGACGTGTGCTGGTGATGCAGCTCAGGAACCCCTCACCCTGAAATAAAACCCATTCCCATCCCACTGCTAAGCCCATCTGTGTGGGATCAGCTCCAGAGCCACCCACCTGTGCCTGATGGTGGCCTTTGGCTGGCCCCGTTGCCCTTCTCCCTAATCCCTTTCACGCTGTGGGACAAGGACCTTTCCTGTGTCCCTTCTCCCTTGTGCTGCCTGTGCTCGTTGAGACTTCATTAGCTAATTAGAGACCTGCGGAGCCCTTCATCATCCTGATGGGGAAACTGAGGCAGGCTTGCTGCTGGCTGGGGTTTCCCCGTGGGAGGATGCTGGCTGTCAGTGAGCGTCCCCGAGACTTGCTGTAATCCTGATCTTCCCAGCTGCATCCCACTGTCTGCTCGCCTTTCAATTCCCAAATTGCCATGGTTTTACCTGGAGAGGAACGCTCTGGTGCCTCTGGGGACACATCCCCGGGAGATGGGTGCTGTTAGGCTGCAGCCTTCACCCTTGGGACTCTTTTTTAATTTCAGATGAATAAGTTACTTGCTCGGGGTTTGGCGCAGTTCATTTTGGTTCGCATCTCGCCGTCCTGAGCAGGGAAATCCTGCCCTGGCCGTGTGTGCCCTCAGTGGGGACCTCGGTTGGGCACCCTGGAGCTTGGAGGTGTCCTGGGGAGGTCAGTGAGAGCAGGATCCAGCCCCACGTTTGGAATATTCCTGCTTGAAGGCTCCTCCATGGCCATGGTGCTCCCCACCCGGCGCTGCTGGGGCCGGGATGCACGCTGGCGGTAGAGCCTAATGCGATATCAAAGTCACTAACATGATTATGCTTATATATCATATTAGGGAAAATGAATACTAATTCAATACAAACTACTAATTCAGTAGAACAGAAAATTGCTGAGAGAATAGAAAATTGCTGAGCGTGCTGGAGCTGGGCATTGCTGGGAGGAGATACGCCGCCTGCCTCTCTCTGTGCTGGAGCTATTTTCTGCAGTGGTTGGTGGCACAGTTGGCCAGGGCAACGCGGAGCATCCCTGGGTGGGTGCCCTGTGCCAAACTGGGAAGTGGCTCCGGAAAAGGCTTTGCTGAGGAGCTGGGGTGAGAAACAACCCCCCCCCCCACCCCCAACCTTTGCTTTTGAGCCTGGAACTCGTGGCCAGGAGCTGGGAGATGTTAGGTGGGATCTGTGGGAGAACTGAAGCAGAAGAGGAGAGAGGGAAATGGCTCCAGGCCCTGGAAGTGAAGGGGAAATAAAGCTGGTGTGGGAGGCTGAGCCTCCCTGCCAAGGCTGACTGCCCTAGCCAGAGGAAGAGGTTGCCTGACAGAGCCAGTATTAAAGATATTTGCTTTTTTTCTAACGTGTGCATCGTATCTCATTCCTGGGCTGAGCTTAAAGTCCCCAAGGTCCAGGGGAGCATCCCTGTCTCGGGGCACCATGACACTGATTGGGGCTTCCTTTGGTCCAGTCTTCCTCCTCAGCATAAGCTCTGCATTTCCTCCTCCTCCTGGCATTTCTGCCTCAAGGATGTTATCCCCTTGGCATTTTGTGTATGACCTCTTTGGCATCTCAGGTGTAATTCCCACACCAGTCTCCTGCTCCTCGGGACCGTCCCCAGCACCACGACTGTTCCCACTGGCACCACCGTGGGTTTGTGCTGGGGGCTCAGGGAGAGGCAGCTGGTAACACTGAAACTAAACAACAGCCTATCTGCTTAAATTAGATTTATTTTTCATATTATTATTGTTTGTACAAGTTTTCAGGCCACAATATTTCCTGGAGCCACACGGTGTCCCCAGTCATGGCGGCTGGCTCAGCCCTCCACCCACCAGCCAGTTGCATGGAGGGGGACACCCAGATTTCACCAATTTACTCCTGAATGAAGAATTCTTCATTGCAATTTAATACATCTGCTGTGAAGGTAGAGAAGGGTCCTCAGTGCCTGACCCTGCATGTCCCCCCCATCCAATGCCTGTACCTTTGGACATGATGAACGTGGCTGATTTTGTGGCTGGTATTTACCCAGTTCAAAGAGAGCTGTAACTGGGACACACAGTGTTTCTGTACTAATATGGTAGGAGAGTCTTATTGTATTAGCAATTTTCCATCAGATCATGTCATATTAGTATTGTATTGTATTAGTATTTGTTTTCGCTAATGTGATGTGAAAGTTGCTAATATGATAAGACTCCTGCATTGTATTAGTGAAAACAAATATTAATATGATAGGATGGAAAATAGCTAATAAGAAACTAAGTTGCTAATCTGACATGATGGATCTCCTAAAGGAATTGGTTGTAGCTTTCCTGTACTTTTCCAGAACCACCTTCAACCTTCTCGGGGGCAGACGGGAAGGCAGCAGCAGTGATGGTGGGTTTTAAAGCGATGAATCCACCTGGAGAGTGAGAACATCTCTTTTGGGCTTAAATCCAGGCTTTTGCTGGGCAGGGGGAGAAAATCCCATGCCTATGGGAAAGCCCTTGTGTGCCAGGAGCCCTTCACGAGGGTCCTGGGGCGAAGTGGTGTCCGGAAAACTGGAGCTAATCTGAATTTAGGGGGAATAGAGCTGTTCCTCCAGCAGGCTGGGGGCCATCCTGGACCGCAGTTAGAGCATGGTCTAACTATGATGGAGAAGTAACCAACAGTTTCCTGATTTTATTTTTTTTCCCCAGCTAGCAGAGCAAAATATCAATTTCTAACACGGACAGCCGGGGTAGGTGAACCAGAGCTAAATAAAAATAAACATTAAACAATTATTGGAATTTAGGTTTATTTAAAAAATCAGCAGGGTTCGAGGGAACGCGCCACCTATTAGCGGGGGAAAAAAAAAAAATAATAAAAATAAAAGCAAAGCAAAAACTATTGGGCTTTTTAACAACATGCTGCTTCTTGTCGGAGGCTGGGATTTCGGTGGCAGCCCTGGATGTTATTGATTAAAGATGATGTAGCAGCAGCACAATTATATCACAGTTTGTGCTCGCTGCGGTGGTACCGTTGGCCCCTCATTTGTCTGTTGGAGATTGGTTTGTTTGCCTTGCCCTGCCTGGGTGTCACTCCCAACTGCGATGGGTCGAGTCCCCTGGCGCCGGTGGAGGATGCTCGGGATGGGGACCCGGCTTGGTCTGGGCAGTGAAAATATTTTTAATTGTTTCTCCTCCCCCCAAAAAACGTCGTTTTTGCGTTTAATGGTAATTCCCAATTCCGCGCCGTTGACCTCATCAATGTAAAGAATAGGGAAATATTGTGTTTGGGGAAGAATTGAGCTGCCTGGGATGGATCCGTGGTAGCACTTGTCCTGCCTCGGAGGGTCCGGTGTTTCCCTGAGGTTGGGGCAGATCCAGCCCTGCCCCACTGCAGCCCATGCTCGGGATGCTGTAGCGGGCAAAACCATGGCGAAGGGCGGTTTTAAAGCATTTCCAGAAAATTCTGCGCTGGTATTAAGAGACCAACATAGAGGAGATGGGAAGGGGCTGCGCGCAGCAGCGAGCGGATGGCTTGCGGGGAGCGTGCATCTTCAAATCAGTCTATAATGCAATCAATTCTGTATATCCCTAGTGAAACAGCAACATTTATTTAACGTCTTTTATAGAGCAGCTGAGTTTTATCACAAATCACATTCCATTTCTATTCATCGGGGACCCCTTGAAGACTAAAACGCACTTACTTTCCTCCGAGGAAGTTTACCAATTCTTCAATAAAGCCCCATTTGCCTCCATATGTAAAATTGACACATTTATTGAATATTAAAAAACCTTTGCTGGTTTGCTTCTGCGCTTCTTTCGACTTTATCCTCTGCCCTTAAAAGTCGTTAAGGGAAGGATATATCAGAGTCGTGATGAAGGCGCGTTTATGGATGGGAAGGGGATGCTGGAACCCGCCGGAGAGGCTGGTTTATCCCGCTCGGTGGCTCCATCCTTTCCCCTGCTGTCTCTTGGCAATGGCCATTTGGCGGCGGTTTTTCCTCTGGTTATTGTAAAGGATTTTCCCTGCGTAGAAGCTGTTTTGCGTCGGGTGCCAGTCGGGGTTGTGCCGGGTTGCGGGGGATCCGCTTTTCTAACCCGGAGTCAGTCGAGCTAATTAGCGGGAGGTCCAATAAAACAAGTTTTTCTTTTATCCCTGTTACTAAGTGCTGTTGTAAATCAATTAAAATGTATTCTAGTAATTCTATTTTTCCTTGGCGACCTCTGTTTAAAGAAATACCGAGCCATTAGCAGTAGTTTGTGTATGTTTGTGTGTGCATTTATGGGAGAGTATTGAGCGGTTGGGTTTGGTGCTCAGCGATGGGCGCAGGAGCCTGCCCTGCCCCGCTGTCTTCCCACAAGCCACGTAGGTCTCTGCCTCTCCACGTGGAGAAAGGGGCAGGGTTTTTTGGAGGTAATAAGGAAAGGAATTTTCTTTCCCTCAAAACGTGGACAGTCAGGCCAATGGTTGTCCTCGTTATTCGTTGCTAAAGATGTAGCTGCGTCCTTCGAGCGTGTTCCCAGAGGTGGTTTTTTGGGGAGTGACTCAAGAGGACGCGAGAGCGAGGGGTGGTGGAACAGTAGGAAAAAACCCTTGTGGCCGGAGTAGAAAATTTGCCAGAAGCAAAAAACTGGGGGTTCACATCCTTTCTGCGAGCCATTGTGCATCTCTCTCATTCCCCACCTTTTCTTTTCTTTAAACTCACATTATTTTAAGGAGCATTTACGACCTTGGGCCACCTTGCCCTGCTCTGTGGGGAGTTTATCGCAGTCCACTGGCTAATTGAGGCTGGGTCGTTGGCAGGAAGGTGGCTGCCGGGAGGTTTCACTGACTCGTGAACGTCAGCAGAGCACGAATCGCCATTTACTGATGCTCGGCTTAAGGTCTGAAATAAAGATCTTCCTGCTCCATCACCCTGGAGAGATGACCAGGCTACTAAATCCCATAGGGAGACAAACATCCTCCCTGGTGTGGTTTAACTCTTTAGCCCCATCCGGGATTTATTTTGGCAGCATTTGGGAGAAATGGACCCAACCCATCCTCACCCATCGTTACGGCCATGGTTATGAAGAATGAACTTGTTAAATTAATACAAACTATTGGGGGCTTTTTTGTGTGTTTTTTTTAGCAGGAATAGGGAGATTTGAGATTTAGGGGTTCCTTGGTTGTCTGTAAAGATTTAATTTAGCCCCTCCTTTGGAGCAAGGCGACTCTTGCACGCTGCAGGGATGCAGTTGGCTGCAGGATGGGGTCTGGCTCCTGCTCTGCTGTGATTGTGGCTCCATCTCTGGATGCTGAATTGGAATGCTGGCTTGGAAAATTAAGCTCTCGGGGCCGAGACGGCCTAAATTGTCCCAAATGGAAGAGCAAATGGGTGTGCAGAGGAACCAGCCCCTCTTTGCAGCAAATTTTCAGGGCACTTGTCCGTATTAATTTATAAAAGAAGCTGGCATAATAAATGTCACCTACACAGAGCTCCAGTAAACATAGCTCATCTTGAGTGTATAATAAAAATAATATACGGCTGCCTCTCGGCAGCTCCTGTCTCGCTGCTGGTCAGGAGGAGAAGCCCCTTTGTGGGGATCTTGTGGCTGGCACGACCCTCATCCCCAGCAAGAAATACCCAAAAGCGCCTCCCGGCACAAATAACCTTTCCAGTGCACCGAGAGGCTCTTCTTTATGGGTGAGGGAAAGTGCTTAAAATGCTTAGAGGGAATAAACAGCTTTTAATGAAGTTACATTGCCACATAATGGGTATCATAAAATTGCCTTCATAGTACAGGGTCCCAGGATGGCTTTTATTATCGACTGAGCAGGAATCCTGTCTGTAAAGCTCCGGCAGCTGCAGAGAGGAGAATGCAAAGTCTTCTTAAATTACCTGATTGAAATAACCGGCAAATATTCTGCTTTGCTGCTTTGTTGAAGGCAAAGCTGCCTTTGGGGTGGTCTGTCAGACCTGGTTTGCAGCTTCTGAAGAACACAGGAGTTTCATTGCAGCAAAACAGATGTTCATCTTGTTTCTCTATCGGCTGTTTGATGAGAAATTTATTGCTCTTCTGCTGGGCTGGAGCTCCTCTGCTGCGGAGTCTATTAGGCAGCCCGGGAGCTGGCGGGGAGCCAGGGAAGCCGCGTTTTGATGAAACCCATGAAAAAGCCTCAGCTTCGAAGGCGCCAGTAATAATGCATCGGCTAGACTCTTCGGATCGGGCGATTGATTGCCCGTGATTTGATTTATTGATCAATACCCTCAAATTTGGCGTCTGAGAAGCTGAACTAATCTTTAACTGCTGTGAACATCTCTGCCTGGTGGAGAATTAGAGCTGATAAGGAATGTATGAAAGGAATCTGAGCTTATCTTAATCACACAGTGCCCCGGCGCTGCCTGCGCCGAGCGGGAGTGGATGTGTGCAGAACACAATCACCAGGCAGAACAGAGCAGATCTATAAATTGATGGAATTCAAAGCCTCCAGCATCGATTACCATTATAACAAACAGTGGCGCGCTGAATGTCTGATTATTTTTAGACAAAGATTCTGTGCTCTCAGCAGCAATTTTGCTGATGCTGTCACTGTGTCAGATGTCTGTTGTTGATTGCAATTAGATGCGATACAAAAAAAAAAAAAAAAAATTTAAAACTATCTCTGCCTATAGTTTTATTTCCACTTATTAAATCTCCTCCTTTGTTTGCCTCCTCCTAATGTCTGCAGCTGGATGAAATATTGCATTACCAGAAGAGATCTCTTATATTCAGTTGGGTATAATCACTTTACAGATCATTGGATTATATCTGATATGGTTCAGATAATCCTAGGGAAATGTGGGACATTTGCTCTGCCTTGGTTAAATGCACCCTGGTTTAGGGTTTTGAATGCAAATCTGCATAACATTTGGGTTTCTGAAACAGGTCTGCAACCCTCCCAATGATCTAATTCTATTAAAACACTAATCAATTCCCCGTGACGTCAGTCTGCTTTCCTGCCGGTGCTGAGCACTAGGTCCAACGTGGATTAATCCTGTCCTTTTTAAACAGCTTTTGGAGCTGCCACGGCCCCAGCTTTCATGGTTTAAGGAACGAAGACTCCAGAGTGGTGCCGTGGTGTGGGCAGCGGGGGGCACAGCACACCAGGCACCGCGGTTTGGTTTGCTGGGGTTCCATATGCTGGGATCCCTCTATTGCCAAGTGCATCCATAGGTTTGATGCTTTCCAGTGTCTTACCAGTGAGCGGCCGTGTTTGGGACCGGTTGGTGCTCTGGGAATGGCCCTGCCAGGGAGTGCAGCTGGCAAAGGGCAGTTTCAGAAAAAAGGGTATCTGGAAAAGATGGCTTTTTCTGATAGGGAAAGCTCTTTGGGAACCCTCCTTGAAGCCCAAAGCTGTGCTGGGGACTGTGAGTCCATGCAGGGATGCAGTGACACTGTGACTCGGGGGGATGGGACAGGACAGACTGTCCCTTGGGAGCCCCATTGGTCTCTCCACACTCCACAGTGATATTTGGGGAATTTCAGGTTTTTATTTCAATCCAAGCCGGGGGATGACGTGGGCTTGGCCAAGTGGTGGCCGTGGCCCTGGCCCTGACCTGGCCGCCAGGGGAGCGGGAGGTCTCCTCTTGAACGTGACCTCATCTTGCGCAGACACGCGCGGCTCTGGGGCTTGATGGAAAAATGCACCTTGGCGGAGGAGTTATGTGCTGCTGGCAGCTGGTGTTTTCTTTCTTTGGGAAATCTAATATATTGATTAGCTTTCTTCAGAACAGCATCAATAAAGTGTATAATGGCATGGCTGGTGCCTGCGGCGTCTCCTCCCCTGGTCTTGAGCCCCCCTGGAGCCGGGAAGGACCTTGGCTGCTCCGTGCCAGGCTCCATGTCCTGCCGGCTGCTCCTCCCTTTCCTGGCAGCCACAGGCCCTGCTCTGCCCAGTAAACGTGCTTGGCCAGACACCCCAATTCTCTGCATGGGGGTTATCCCAAGCAGCTTTCCTCCTCCTCTTCCTCCTCCCATCCCATGCCTCTGCAGTACGGCTGCTGCCGGTGGCTTTGGCTTGGTCAGCTCCAGCATGGAGGCACTTGGCCAAACTCTGGCAAATACCTTCTACGCTGTGGGGCATGGTCATGATTTGCTCCTGTCCTGGTCATCCCCATCCCCGGGCAGCAAACATCACCAGTGGAGCCACCATCACCCAAGGTGGTGGCAAACTGACACCATGCTGGGAGGGGAAGCTCATTGCATCCTCTGTCCCTTCCAGGAGCACATGGATGCTCTGCTGGTCCCATCACGGTCTCTGGTGTGATACGGACTCTCTTGGCTGCAGCCTGGCCCATGGTGCATGGATTGCTGCTCCAGCCCTGTGGTCGCAGCCGGGGAAGATGGAAGGAGATACCTTTGCCATTAAAATGTCTAAGAGAGTTTAGAGGGTGGTTTATTGTTGTTTTTGCGGTTGGTTGTTGGTTTTTTCTGAGCTGATTGATTGCAATAATGAATGGAGCCCAGAAATCGGCTGGAGGCCGGCTCCTGGATTTAAAGTCCTGGTCGGCTTCAAACCCTCTCAACTATTTCAGCTTTCATTTGTAAAATATGGAGAATGCAAGCGGGATCTTATTTAGGGCTCTCCCAAGCCCAGATCTGCCCTCGGATGCCAGTGTCTGTAGGAGCGGGTGCCTTGCTCTTGTATTATATACTGCTGCCTTATTTATTTCTTCCTGGCTTGCTGAAAAGCAAATTCTAATCTGGGGGGGGATAGCCCGTTCCACTGTGGGGCAGCTTGGTGGTGAAGACACCACCACCCAGGATTCCGACTTACGGATGCTTTTATTTTTCTTCCAAGTCTGGTCCACTTCTAAAAGGGCTGGAGGAACATCCCAGTCTCCTGCTGCCCTGGGCTGCATCCCGCTGGCTGGGAGCCTGGAAGGGTTTTCGATGCTTCCCAAGCATCTTGCTATGAGCTCATTCCAGAGAGAGATTTTCAGGGAAAATTGACAGCTGATGACTATGGGAAGATGTTTTCAAAAGGAGAAACAATTTACAATAATTAGAAATTTATAAAATGTCTTTAAACATGGTGGTAATAGGGATAAGAAAACACTTGCTGCAATGTAATCAGTTATTAGCAGCTGATCATTTATCTCGATGGATAGTTGCTGCTGGTACATGAGACACGTAATAAAAGGACTCTTGATTAACTAATTTGAATATCTTTTGAGAACAAATTCCGAGTTCTCTTTTTTTCTCCATTGTAACAGATCCGTACATCTGCGAGATAAACACTGAATGAATATGGTAATGAATATTATTCTGGAAGTGTAGCCCTCCAACGCTACCGTCGCCGTCCCAGCCCTGGCCTTGGGAAGCTGCTGCCAGAGATGTAATAAAGAAGGGACCTTAATGGCGCTGTCCAGGAGGAGCTGAGGCTGCAGGAGCAGGAGAAGGGTTGGGGGGAGTTACCGGGGGGGTTGGCAGGGATGCAGGGTCTGGGAAGGCAGGACCAGGCTGGCCCCTTCCATCAGCCCCTCTTTGGGCTCCGGTAAGGAGCAGGATGGCAAAAGTCCAGGTTGGAGCTGCCCGTGAGCTGCCACCCACACAGCCCATGAGATAGCATCCCTTGATATATGGGATTTTAAAAAACACAGCCTTTTCCTCTCTCCCCGGGAATGGAAATCTGATGCGTGTCTCAAACCCCTGCCCTCTGCAAGATCCCATTACAGCTCTTTTGATAACAGGCTGTAAACCCTGATTCCATTCTAGATGCCGAGACCTCGCGGCTCAGCATCTGTGCTGTGGGACTGTGGACCATCGGTGGCCCTGGGACGGGGCGGGAGTTGACTGGTGGCAGCAGCAGGACCCATCCCTGTCCCTCCTGGCTGCTGCGCCCATGTGTGCCACCACTTAGAGGATGTGACCACACATGTGTGAGCGTGGCACGGCCAAAGCAGTTGGGAAAGCCTGACAAACTTGTCTTTCTCCTTCCTGGCAGAGAGGGCAAGGGGAGGAAGTGGGTGTTGGGTGGGTTAAGTGAGATCCAGTCCCAGCCCTGGCTGGTTTCTGCAGCAGCTCCCAGCCCTCCATGCCAGCCGTCCGTGAACTCGCCGGCGGCTCAGGAGCAGTTCCTGCTGCCTGTGAGTTATTCATGGTCCTCAGCCACTAATGGACTCCATTCAAACACTTCTCCACCCCCACCCCCTCAAACATTACGATTCACGTCGTGGCTGAAAGCAGATTCCTTTTGGCAGCAAGAGCCCCAGATATTTTATATTTATGCATCGTTTTCTTCCCCGTTTTCTCTCGTCTCCCCCTTCTCCTTTTGGCGCCGTCCCTGGTGGTGCCATGCCGTGGTGTGAGAAACTCCCACCTCCATCACCTGCCCATTCCCTTGGCACGTGGCCGGTGACGCCGCTGAGGGACACGGGAGCTGAGCTCCTGCGGGCACAGAGAGGTGACACTGGGAGATGTTGGCACTGCTCCTCCTCCTGTATTTACTGCGGTGAAGGAGCAAAGTCCACGTAGCTGTGGATGCAGTTTACAGGTAATTAAACTCAGCTTGGTGAGGATTTAAACATTAATATTGATGCTAAAGTTTTTAATAAAATATAGGGAGAGAGAAAGAGGTATTGATTCCTATAGGCTTTTTATTTTTTCTTTTCTCCCGCTTTATTGTTGCAGGGAAGGGTTGATATACGGGTGAGCATGAAATAAGGATGTCCTGTGCTGGCACAGGGGTCTGCAGGTGAGGACAGATGCGATCCCAGAGGGATAAGTTGAGGAATACTGTTAGAAAAAAACGCGTTTAGGATTGATCTGTATGGGGAAGTCATTCCCTCCTGGGCATCCTCAGTGGTGGGCACAGGCTCAGACCTGTGCTTGGGGACAGCATCTGCATCTTGGGAGTGGTGCCCAGCCTCCACGTCTGCTTCTGCATCCCGTGTGTTCCTCTCCAGATCAAGACACATCCCCTCAGTCTCTGGCATCGCTTCTCTTCTTGGTATAGCCCTCATGGGTCCGGGATGGGGGTCCCCGGGGTCCCCCAGTCTCGTAGCCCCATTGCAGTCATCAAACCCCCTTCGCAACCCCTGTTCCCGTACCGCACCAAAGGCAGTTAAAAAGATGCTGACGGCCGTTTTTCACTCCCTGCTTCTCTATATACACACAGGACTCAGGTTTATCTGCTTTCTTGCCAATATTTTTTTATATAACAGTGAAATATTTATATTGTCCAATAAAAGGCAGTAAGCCTGCAATCTCGTGCAAATTCATTTGAGACCGGGAGCTTGGCAGTGACCCCTGGTAATTGGCTCCATACATCTTTAGCATCGTGGATTTGCATATGGTATAAGGGGGTGATTGATGGTTGGGGTCGCCCCACCTGCCCCATGACCCATCTAGCAAGGGGTGGTGGTGTCTGCCCTCTACCATGTCTCCTCCTGTCCCACCGGGGCATGACTAGGTGGGTTTTTGGTGATGATGATGAGAAGAGGAGGAAGAGCTCCGTCCCCCACAGTTCGCGGCTGACTCCATGCTGAGCGTGGGTGTCACGGTCCTGAGGTTTTGGTGGGATGTGAAGATGGAGCAAACTGCAGGTCCCCAGTTTTGCCCCAGAAGTGCCCATTTTGGGAGCTGGGTGGGGATGCTCGGGGTGGATGAGTCAGGAACGGGACATGCATTGCTGGCGGCCGGAGCTTGGGACACAGCCAAGCCCCACGCAGGCACCTCCTGACCCCCACCAACAGCACCTCAGCCCCCAATTTATCAAAAAGCAATTAATAGCCTCCTCCACCACTCAGGTTTTACGGTTTCTGTCTCTTCCCGCCGACTCCAGGGCAGTAATTAGAGTCTGTCTAATGAGGTTTTCATGGCAGGGATACAGTCTCTCGCCGTATCTCCCCATCAGACAAAGGCTTCGCCACCATTTGTGGTGCTGGCATAATTATTTTTTTTTTCTGGCTGTTTTCATGGTGCTACAGGCTGGACTGGGACCGGGACATCCCCCGTCACGGCCGGGCTGTGGGATTTACCGGGGGACACCCGGAAGGTCACGTGGCATCGCATCAACCCCATCATTTTTATCTCCCTTTTTTTCACATTCCACCAAAATTAAAAAGCCATCTATATCTTAAAAACCTTATTTATGAACACTTAAGCGTAAGTAAGTCATCGTTGGATGGCTTCCCTCCCTGCTGATGGATGTAATCTGGCACCGGGGTGGACCGGGAGGGAAATCTGGCAATACAATATGCTGTGCTTGACTATTTTGACACTCGGAGTGCGATGTTTTTTTTACAGTTACTGATGAGCTTATGGCACTGCTCCTTTTGGAGAAGCGAGGAGGAGGCTGGGGCTGAGAATATTGATTAGCGAGCTTCTGATTATCTCAACAACCCTCTCGGCTTGCCTTTTCTTTTGCAGGGAACACAGAATTTCTTCAATTATTCATATAAACCCCCTTGTCAATATTGCCAACACGCCGTGGCCGCGCGACACAGAGCAAAAGCAGTCGGGGGGAATTATATTCTTGCAATCTCAAAACCCAACCCTGCTAAACCACCTTTATTTTATTTTATTTTATTTTTCCCCCTCTTTTTTTTTTTCTTCTTCTTTTTTTTCCCCCTCCTCCTTTTGTTTTTGTTTTGTTCCAGAAGGAGCTTAATTCTGTTGCTTCGGCGCTGGCAGCGCGGCGGGGGGAAAGCGCACAGTCTCATAAACATTTAATTGAACTCAGCCGGGAATTTAAGAAAAATGTACCTGAAGTACAGGAGATTTGCTGTTAGAGAATTAACTCGGCAGGTCGGCGGGTTTCCCTCCCCAGCAACTAGATTTTTGAGAACCGTAGATGTAAGTGACTAACAAGAAGGGAAGCTAATTAGCCACAAAGACAAATTATAGCCCCTCGTTTTGGGGTGTGGGGATTTCTGGCTCTCGCTGCTTCTGGTAGCTCCTTTGGATAGGCTGAGTCAGGTCCTGGGTGGGGGGGGGACAAGGGGGACACAGCATCCGCCTGGATGTGGCACTGGATGCATCCCGGCAGCGCGGGAGGAAACTTTGGGTTTCGAGGCGTTTATAAAAAGCAACCGTTGAGCCTTTGGTGCCGAGATGCTGGCACCCAACTCGCAGCCCAGATGGGGGGAGATGTATTGGGTTGGTTTTTTTTTGTTTTTTTTTAAAAAAAAAAAAGAATTTAAAAAAAGACGAGAAGGGGGGAAAGAAAAAAAAAGAGCAACTCTAAAATAGCTTTCTTTGGAGGCTGTGTGGGGAGAGGTGTTTTCTGCCTGCCTGGGTGGGTGGGAGGAAAAGCTGGCAGCATTAGAGAGGGATGCTCAGAGGAGATGTGGGCAGGACCTGTCCTCACGCGCCGTGGTCCCGGGCATGATCCTGGCTCCTTTCCACTCCATCACCTGTTGTGGGGGTGAAATGGGAAGGGGAGAGATCCAGGAAGATCAGACTGGACCTGGCTTGGTGTGGCCAAGGCAGCAAGTCACCATCCCTGACCTCTGGGGGGTTTCTGCAGCTGATAAAATCCTTCTGCTTTGCCTCCCTGGGCAGTGCAGGGTGGTCCTTGTGCTACACATGGGTAGGGGTGCAGGCAGGGCCCTAATGTCCCCTGCAGGACACCAGGGATGGTGACCCTGACTGTAGGCAGGCATCACCAACAGGAGGTGGTGTGGCATGGCCAGGAGATGCCATGATATGAGTAGGAGCTGCCCTGGTGTGGCTGGGAGGTGCTGTGGTGTGACTGGAAGGTGCTATGCCATGGCCAGGAGATTCCATGGTGTGGCCGGAAGATGCCACAACATGGCCAGGAGATGCCATGGCATGGCTGGGATGCACCAGGTGAGGTTGCAGTGGGCAATCTGAGGAGGAGCTGAGCAACCAGGGTGGGACTATGTGGTCCCAAACCACCATGTCGAGAGAGAAAACATCTCACTTCTCCATCCTCCAGCCCAACCAAGGTGCTTCCTAACCCCGTGCCCCTGCCACATCCCTGAGGGCTCCACAGGTGCCTTGGCTTTGGTTGCCAATGCCAGTAAGAGACACGTTGCACTTCAGGATACGTCGTCTTCTCCCCAGCTTTTTAATGCTCTCTCTTCAGGGGCTGCTTTCTCTGCTCCTCTAATGTGCTTCGATGGAAACCCCTGGAGAGCTGCCGGTACTCCGAGCTTGCCAGCAGCGACACATTAGGATCTGTCATCTGCTGAGCATTACCTGATTTTAAATCTGTCTCTTTGGAGCTACGGAACTGCATAAGGAAATATTAAAGTAAACAATAAGTGGATTTACACAAATGCGACTGATTTCCATATTTTTCATCACTTCATTTTATTACTGGGTTTACTGATATGCTCATTTATTTATAGGGCAATCCAGTATTGATTCATTCCGATGCACTATGCATAAACACATAAAAGAGAGTGATAACAATAGGAATACATTTTCAGTCTTTTAAATACTGCATTTTTTCCAATAGTCTTCATTAGATCCGCTACGAGAATGTGAGCTATGTCCTTCGGGGAGCCCCAGCCCAACTGCCTCTGGATTTATGGGGGTGTAAGGGAGAGCAGGATGCACTTCCCGGCTCGGCTGCAGCTGCTTCCCCACCTCTGCTGCCTTCCTCCCCCCACCCAGGGTTTTTTTTTCCACATTCAGTTTGGAAGGATTTTACCCCAAAAGGTGGATTTTGCTCCCTTGAGGTTGGGTTTCTGGGCTGCTTCAGTGCCAGGTGGTTTGGGATGGACACACCAGAGTCCTGGGGGGATGCTGCTGCTCCTGGTTGGAGCCTGGCAGGGCCCGGCACTCTTTTCCCCATCTTTTTCTCCTCTTTTTTCATATTTTCCCTCCTTTTTCCCTCTTTTTCCACTCTTTTTTTTCCCCACTCTTTATTTCCCTCTCCTTGCCCCCTCTTTTTCCAAATTTTTTAAAATACTTCTTCAATATATACATTTTTCCCCCCGCAAAGCACGCTTTCCAGCGTTGCCCATGAATATTAACCAGGGAGAGCAGAGCGCTACATCATCTGCGTCACGGGAAGGAGCCCATAAAAGCCCAGTGATGGATGGTGAGCCTTCCCCCTCCACTCCTGCTTGTAAATGGGAAGGGGGTGGGGGGAAATAATCATTTTGAAATATTAACCTGGGTGGGGGCTGATAGACTTTTTGGACCATTTCTCTCTACCATTCCCAAATATGTCTCATATACATTTAGGTTCCTGTATCCTTCCTATATAATATTTTCCTCAAGGAAGGAGAAGCGGAGCCAGGAGAATAAACTGTACTCACAGAGAATAAACTCAGCTTTTATTCCCCGCCCCGATTAGCTAAAGGGCAGTTTCTTTCTCTCACCAAAAGCTGCCCGTGACAGCATTTTAATGGCAACAGCTTGAGACGGACAAAGTTTGAATATCCTTGCGACGGAGAAAAGAGCAAAGCGAAAGCCCTGCTAATTACAAAAGTTGCTTTATGAAAGATAATTCAAAGCAATAATTTAGCAAACATAATCAAGTAGCGCAGATGGGGATTTTGATGAATAGTTTGCAACATGCAATTAGCAGCTCTTGCAGTTACATATCATTAACCCTCAGAGCACAAAAATTATTTTCTCATTATTAGATGAAAAGGTAAAATTAAGCTGACTAGACAGTAAAGGAACAAACTACAATTAATTACCTTCATTTATTACAGTCATTATTTTAAACTTATTTTTTTTTACTCTGATAGATAGACGAAAACATCTAAATTAAAAGTTTTGTTCTGCTAAATGGGAGGTGAAACTTTGCGGTGCTCGGGGTGCACCCGTGTGTCAGGGCCAGCCCAGCTCCATCCCAGCTCCATCCCAGACCCGGAGACCCACGGGAACCCCCTCATCACCCCTCTTCCTCTGCACCCGGGGATGCAGAGCCCCGAGCATCCTTGCCCATCTCTTCCACCGACCTGGACTGTTGCCGCCAGCTGCCCTGGGGAATTTTGCCTGTCTTTTCAGGAAAAGAATTTGGCAGGAAAAAGAATTTTGTGGGCTCGCAAGAAATCCGGCCCCGCTGGGGATGAGCCCTCCCGGGTGGCACCTTCTCGTGCCGACAGTCAGAAATCAGCCTGCTCCTTCCAGCTGGGTTCGACGCTGAAGCCTTTCGTTTCGGTGCTGGTAGCAGATGGTTTGAAGTTGCCAACCTTCAGCAAATGCACTAAGAAAATAAATTAAGAAAAAAGAAAAATTAAAAAAAATAAGAAGAAAAAGCACCAGCTAAACCCAGCCAGTAGGAAGAAAAAAAAAAAAAGTGTATTAAATTATGTTGGTGAGGATGGTAAAATAAGCTTGAAATATTTTCTCCTTTAGCTGTGTTGAGACTTGAGGCTGTGGCTCACCTGGGGATGGGCACCTGGAGGAGGCAGGAGGGTGTTCCTGCCTGGCAGCAGGCAGGGGCTGGCAGGGCTGGCGCCGATTTGGGGGCTCAGCCCAAGAAATCCTGGGGTGCAGAGAAAGGGAAAAGCTCAGGCACTTCCCCCTGGAGCCAGGGAAAAAGAGGGGGGAAAAGACCTAATGAGCTGAACGTCCTCTGACTGTGCTCTCAGGAACTTTGCCAAAGCATCATTGAACTTGTCAGGAAGTATTACAACAAAATTAAGAACCAAGCAGCAATTTTCTTGCGTTCGGGATCCTATGCTTTATAAAGTAAATTATTAATGCATTTTTTTCCTCCGTTAAGCAGTTATTTGCAGCAGTCTCGGTATATTTCTCATTAGAAATAACATCATCTGAAGAATTTATATTGATTCTTTTTTTTTTTTTTTTAATCTCCAAATCATGAACGTGAACAACATATTTCTATGACGTTCCCTTTAACTAGAGTTCTCAGGCTTTATTTTTATATTATTGATCTTTTTGACATGAATTGCTTTTTGGCCTTGTGAAAACGGTGCGAGCTGCCTCTGCCTTTGGAGGAATGGGCTGGGGGAAGGAGTGGGAACGGGGAGAGGAGGAGTGTGATGGGCTTGTGTGTGTGTGTGTGTGTGATGGATCTGTGCGTCTGTGATAGGTCTTTGTGTGTGTGTGATGGGTTTGTGCATGTGTGTGATGAGTCTTTGCATGTGTGTGATGAGTTTATGCGTTTGTGATGGGTCTTTGTGTGTGTGTGATGAGTTTGTGTGTGTGTGATGGGTCTTTGTATGTAGGTGATGGGTCTTTGTGTGTGTGTGATGGGTTTGTGTGTGTACGATGGGCTTTTGCATGTATGTGATGGGTTTGTGTGGGGGTGTGCTGGGGGAGTGTGTGTATAATGGATCCGTGTGTGAGCGCAATGGGCTTGTCCATGGGCAATGGGTCTGTAGGTGCACAGTGGATCTGTGCACGTGTGTGATAGGTCTAAGGAGTCAGTTGGATGAAGGGCCCCAGGAAGGCAGCAAAGGACCCTGTCATGAGGCCAGGGCTCCCTGACACATGGGGGGTCCAGCCTCCATCACCAGGAGCTCTCCCTGGGGACAGTGGCTCCCTCCCAGGCTCTCCCCCTCCACAGCCCTCCCGCTCTCCCTGACTTCTTTACACATCAGCAAAAAAAAAAAAGAGAGAGGAAAATAGCAAAGGCTTGAATGAATTTTTTCATCAGTTTTTCTTCAACATTTGGGGTCTCTGCTGCCGCTTTCTCCCCCGACAGCTGTTCCTCTCTGCTGAAAAAGAGCTCATTTGTGGTTTACTGCCACCGGTATTTAGATGGAAATAACCCACTACTTATCCTGCACTTGATCTCATGGATATAAGAATAAACTCACCGCCGGTGCGATGCAAATCCCGTGCCTTTGGAGAGGAGATGCTCAGACAGTTGGTCCTCACCGTCGCACCGGGGAGGAGGACCGGCTGCGCCGGGGGAGTTTTACCATTTTGTCAGTCAATTATAATAATATTTCTGCTTCCAAATGTTTAAAAAGTTGGCTTCGGAAGGTATAATCATGGCACAGAGGCCAGCCTGACAATAGTAATTAATTAGGCTATTACGCATTCTACAGTGATAATTGCTTTGCTGGAAAGTCACCAGCCATGAAAAGGACCCGGCGCGTAAATGTAATTCATCACGCGGCGGCGGCGATCCCGCACCACTGCTGTGCCTCACCTTGAGCCCGTGGATGCTGTGGAGGGAGGCGAGGCTGGGGGGGGTGTGTTGGAGGGGGGGTTGGAAATAGAAATTAATAGTAGGTCGATATATAATGCGGAGGCAGAGCTCGCCGCCGGGCTTTGCAGGCGGAGGGCGAGCGGTTGGCGGTGGGTTTGCCGTTGCCGATGGGCATGGTGGTGATGAAGGGAGCGGGGTGTGGGGGGGTGATACCATCCCGACCCCACGGAGCTGGGGCTGCTCGTGGGGACGTTCAGCTCTCCGGGTTTTAGCAATTTTGCTCCTCTTTTTACCAAGATGTGGGTAGTACCACCCTCTCAGATGGAGGCGCGGGGTTTGGCCCAGCTTCTGCCCCAAGGGAGCAAACGTTTAGGATTTGGTTTTTGGTTTTGGTTTTGTTTTTTTAACAAAACCTTATTTTATGGCTGATGTGGGTTTTTTCTGGGGGTTTATTCAGCTCTGCGGGAGGAATAACGGTGGTTGCAGGGTTGGGGTGAGCTGTGCTCCTCTGGCACGTGGGGCTGCTTGTGTGGGAATCACCGCTGGCATTTGGGTATATTATCCCCATCTGGAAAAGGTCGCTGAAAATTTTAAATATCTTCTTTTCACTGACATTTCCTTGAAGTTTAGTGGATCTCTGAAAGAGCAGAGTGGATGCCTGGCTCTCTATCCTGCTGATCAGCCGCGCTGGTGATGCCCTGGTATCGATACAGGTTGAAACGTGCCAGCCCTGAGCCAGATCCCAGTGTGGAGGGACAGGGCAGGAGCCAGTGCTGGTGAAAGGGCCCCCAAATACCTCCTCACCAGCAAACTGCAGGTCCCGCAGCTCCAGTTAAGATGCTGATGGTAGTTAATGGTTGGAAAGGTGTTACACCATGTCCTTGAGTGCTCTGTGGGAAGGTGGGCTGGGCGGGGGGTCCACCCCTTGTATGAATCAGGAGGAAACCTGGATGCGTCCCCGGTGAGCCTGTGGTGGGTGGCTGTGGAGATGTGAGGTCCATGGACCATGGCACGGGGATGCTACAGGCTCGTGCCCACCCCGGATCCACAACACTCCTGCTGGGGGATGCTCAGCTCTCCATCGGGATTGCTGAGGAGAGGAAAAGGCTTTGAAGTTTCCCCTTGAAAAATGCTTTGTCTTTATGATGTGACTATAGGAATAAAATTCAGTAGAAACAGCCCAATTTGGAGGTCTGGGCTGGCTCCTCCTCACTGGCACAGGTTGGGGATGCATGAGGGGGCAGGCACAGGTGATGGAGAGGTGATGGAGACCACCTCAGAGCTGGCTCTTTGCTCTGCACCTTTTGGTTTGGTTGGAGATGAAGCTCTTCAGAGCAGCTCAGGCATCCCCAGCGCCCCACGGCAGAGGGCGAGGGAACCCGGGGGTGTCATGCAGGCCTGATGCTGTGGAGCACCCCAGCACCTTCAGGTTTCTGCAGCCTTATGGACCCTTCAGTGGGGCTCCCTGTGCCACCCCAACATTGTGTGCCACCAGTGTGTTCAGCAGGGGCGATGCTGTCCTGCTACAATACACGGGCAGTGCTGCTCGCCGTCTGCTTGCTGCCTCCCCCCTCCCTTCCCCACTTTATTATTATTATTTTAAAGCACCCTGAAGCCAAGCGTTCTTGCAGAAGGCTGAAGAAAAGCCCTCAAATTCCTCCTCTGCTGGAAGCATGGCGCTGAGAAAGTAGGTTTGTGTACGAGCCGCTATAAAAAGCCCGGCTTATACAATTTTAACAATAGAAAAATGATCTTTGTGCTCCAGTGCCTGCGAGCTTGGAAGGAGAAGGTGGTTTGCTCAGGTGGCTGCTGGATTACAAATGAGCGGTTTGCTTTGGGTTTGAATGACAAGCAATCGCAGTCCGGGCTGGCGGGGTGAGCCGGGAGCTCTGGCACAGAGGGGGTGGGCAGAGGGAAAGGATGCTCCTGTGTGGGAGCTGCCACCAGGCTGAGGCATGAAGTTTGGGCTTCCTTGAGCCCATTGGTGGCTTAAGAGTGGTTTGATAGACTAGTCTGCTGTTGGTAATAGTGTGTCTGCCAGCACTGCATGCCGGTGGGCGCCTCTTCCTCCATCACCAGTTGGTACAGGCAACCAGTTTGGATCAAACTGGGGCATTTTCTGCCTAGGAACGCATCACCTTCATCCCTGGCTCCTGCGTCTGGGGTGGCAGGGGCACAGAAATCCATGTGTCCCGCTGGCACCCCATCCCATCCAGTGCAGGAGAAGCTGGACGCGCAGGGGTTCCCTTAGAAAACAAAACGTGTTGGAGCCCAGTGGGCAGCAGCCCCCACCCTGAGGTTTTCAAGCGCGCCTTGAAAAATTAAGGGGAGTAAATGATTCATGCTCATAAATGTTGGATGGGAGCGGGCGGCAGATTAATACGTTGTTCAGTTATTAGTGATGTGGTGTGCTGTGCCCAGCCGGCACGAACGGCACCGGCACCCCAGCAGCCGAGGGGGACAGGGACATGATGTCCTGGTGCACGGGGCAAGCATCACTCCTGCCCACGGCATCTCCCTGGCCGTGCCGTACTGGGGAGGGTGGCCAGGGAGGGCCACCTGCCGGATCTGGCCCCAGCAAGCACAACAAACAGGCAGGCTTCTTTATTTCTTATTTAAGCACCGACATTAAATTATAATTTTCATTTACTCAAAGCACATCAATGATTTAGGGCGACGTGACGCGGCAGCGGCGCGAGGAGTTTAGCCAAAGGCAGTGAGCGGCTGCACGGGGTGCTGGTCACGGGTGGCACTGGTCCTGGTGGCTGGGTAGAGCTCACTCCTGCTCCACAGAGCGGGTTCCCTCCCCCAAACCCATCTCTCACCCCCTTTTTCCATCTCCCTGCAGGTGATTGCACTTAGTAAGAGAAGCAAGGAGGCTGAGACGGCTTTCCTGAGCGTTTACAAGCAATTAATCGAAGCTCCAGGTAAGCACCGCGGTGGCGACCTGGCTGCCTAACGAGTCGCGTGCCGGCGCCGGTGCCGAGAGGAGCCAGCGAGGACCCCGGCAGCGCTGCCGGCCCCATCCCGGCACGGCTGGCATCGCCCACCTCCGCTGGCGCATGGTGCTCTGGAGATACCAGCCGAAGAGAGGAGTGGAAACAGCTCTTGCCATCGCTGTGTTTCAGCCCCTGAGCCAAATGCATCTTGACATTAGGAAAGGAATACATTTGCTCAGCCCTTGTAATAACACTGCGGCTATCCCCCGTTGTCTTTTTGACGGTAAGTTAACCCAAACGACCGAGCGCCGGCTCGCAGCACGGCTCCTGGCACCGGCCGTGGCTTGGGGACAGCTTTCCCCATGTCACCCCCCTGCCAGGGTGTACCCCTCCATCCAGGCGCCGCTTGAAGTCTCGGGAGGGGGGGAAACTGAGGCACGGGGCAGCCTCGAGGCTTGTGTTGGCAGAGTCAGTGCTAGGGCTGGGTGAGGGGATGGGACCCCCTTCCCTGCTGCTCCCCGCCGTGGGCTCTGCCGCACTCTGAGCACGGTGGCACGGAGCATCCCCCTGGCACGGCGAGGACAGAGAGCTGCAAACGGCTGAAGATGCGCAGAAGGGCTCCTGCAGGGCCACTAATTCATTTTCCAGACATTTAGGAATAACAAAATGTTTTAATGATTTCTTAGGGGAATTAGGGAGACATATTTTTGTCCTCATTAAATTTTCTCCTGCGCTACAAGAACCAAATGTCAGCTTGGTTTCCAGAACCCAGTTATCTTCCCCCTCTGCCTCCGCGTGCTCACCTGCCATGCTTGCACACGTGTGCACGTGGATGCACACCCACATGCACACCCCAAAACCGCTCCCCTGTGGTCTCTGCACCCCCTTCCTCCTGCTGCTCCCCTCTGCTCTCCTGCAGCATCCATCTCTTGCTCCCCTCTTCCCTCCTGCTCCCCAAACCCTCCCGCCTGTCGTTTTGTCCCCGGCTGTTACATGTCCGTGTGTCTCTCGACAGGCGAACTCTTTGTGGAATACTTTACAAGCACCACATAAGTCCTGATTCGACATTTTTTGCTTTGAATGGCTGCTGTCAACACAAATCTCTGGCAGAGACTGTAACAGAGCCTGATTGCTCAGCAAGTATTTTGATAAGTGAGCTGGCTGTGTGTCTGTAATTACGGGAGAAAACCGTAAATCTTTTGGATATTGTTCACACAGATGTGGCGTGAAGGGAAGGGGGGGGGGAGCAGTAAAATGTGTTAAAAGCATAATTAATGTCATTGTTGTTGGGGATGATTTGATTTAAGGCTGACTTTGACTCGTGGAGGGATTCGTAGGGCGCCGATGGATGTGTTTGAGCAGGTTGGGATAGGGTGGTGGAGGAGCTGCTGCCCTGGTGGGAGAGGTGATGGCACCACGGATGGGCCATGGAGGTGTACCATGAGTGCACCACAGGTGCCCCGTGCTCTTCTTGGAGCTAGGCAGCAGCAGGGAGCAGATGTCACCCTTCAGCCCCCTGCATGGAGACCAAGCCAAGTGGCTGGGCACAGGGATGAGCTCCCTGAAGCTGTGCGTGGTCAGGAGAAGGCGCTGAGCCCCCAGGGAGAGCACCTCTTGCCCCATCTCACCATTGCATGGGTTCCTCCAACTGCTCCAGTGGTCATGTACCCACTGCACGGTGGGGGTGTTGAGGAGCAGTTCTGCT
This sequence comes from Scolopax mira, assembly GCA_004320125.1. Lineage (NCBI taxonomy): Eukaryota > Metazoa > Chordata > Aves > Charadriiformes > Scolopacidae > Scolopax > Scolopax mira. The sequence continues at coordinate 136,952 of BJBW01007607.1, forward strand.
GGCGCTCCCCTAGACCCCCTCCAGCACAGGGAAAGGCCCCCAGCCCCATTCCCCGGTGCTGGGGCTGAAGACACTAGGAGGGACCCCTGCCCACCGCCCCTCTCCCTGCTGCAGCACTGCCGGTGCCACTAAAGGACAGCCAATGACGCCAGCTAGTGGCAGCATTTATTATATATCTAAAAAAATTTATGTATGTGTTTAAAAAAATGAATATATATATATATATATAGTGGGCGAGTGTATGGAGCGATGGAGAGTGCCTGGGCAGCGGGTGCTGCTTTGTGGCAGGGACTTGCCGTTTCCCACGAGAGCCATATGTGCCCCCGGTGGGTGATGCCGCACCGTGGCCCTTGGTCCTGTTTTGGCACATGCCTCTCTCGTGTCACCCCTCACCCGGCTGTGCCACTGGTGAGTCAGCACCTCCATGGGGCTTGCTGCCACTCGGCTGTGGCATCAGGTCTCCTCTAACCTGTCCCGATGCGGGGCTGGGAACCACAGAGGAAGGGACTGTTCCCAGCGCTGTGGGCAGCATCCTGAGCCCTGTGTGTGGTGGCACGTGGCATCTGTGGTGCCTTGGTGCAGAGGAGATCATGTGCTTGGTTGCAAGCAAATCCTCTCCCCAGCCTTGCAGCTGGAGGGTTTGTTCACCGGTAGCACGAGCACAGTGTGAGCTTGGCATGAGCTTGATGGGAGCATGACTCGAGCTTGGTGGGAGCTTGGCATGAGCTTGGTGGGAGCATGACATGAGCTTGGTGGGAATTTGGAATGAGTTTGGTGGGAGCATGACTTGAGCTTGGTGGGAGCTTGGTGTGAACATGGCATGACCATGGAAGGAACTTGGTGGGAGCTTGGTGTGAGCATGGTGTGAGCTCAGTGCCCAGTCCTGGCAGCCCCTTGGTGCATCTGAACACCTCTCATGCAGTGGCAGCACCGGCCCCGCAGCCGGGGACATCCCTTCCCCAGGGGCTGGACAGGGTGGCATTAGCACAATGTAATTAATCCAGCTGAGTGTTTTGTGTCAGCACTGCCCCAGCTGGTACTGGAAGTGGAGCTGGAGCAACTGCTCTTTTCCCCTCTAAAAGCTCCACTCCCAACCGCTTCATCCCGAAATGTCAGCTCCAAATGGGGAACAGCGCGCTGGGGGAAGGAAAATGCTGACCCAACAAAAATCCCCAGAGCTTTATCACTCGGGCCAGTTCCTCCCATATTATTTCTCATCACGGAGGTGAGAGGAGTTGCCGGCGCAGGTCGGACAGGGTCTGCCCCGGTGTTTATCCCTGTGGAGGCAGCTCACAGGCTGGCACGGAGCCTCCTGCCAACACCTCCGGGGTCCAGGGGGTGTGTGGGGGGGGACCTCGGCCCCCACAGCCTGTGAGCTGGGGCCCCGGAGCGCAGGGTTTAATTAGCCGTATCGTTATCTCAGCTCACGTACTTACGGGTATTATTAATGGCTGTGAGAGCATCCAGTCTGATTTGGGACCACGCTACACCGCTGTGACGTCCTTCGATGGCCTGTTCTTTTGGATGGGGGGCCAGACTCAAGGATGCTGAGCCAAAGGATGCCGTGAGCAGCTCCAGGATGGTCCCAGCCAGAGACGAGCCACCGATTCAGTGCCAAAGCTGGCAGCATGTTGGCAGGGCTCAGCACCCACCTCTGGCTGGGTCCCCATAGCCAAGCGAGGGGCACAAAACTGTCCATGGGGTCTCTGTAACATCCAGCAGAAAGAAGGAGGGATTTTCCCCATGGAGAAGGATGTTTTGGGGGCTTTCAGCATCAGCATATGGGGTCTGGCAGTCGCTGGTCCTGTGGGGAAGCCGTGTGGCTCGCAGCTTCACTCGTTTGCAAGGAGCATCCACCCCGGGTGCTTGCCGTGAGGTTCACAAGCCAAATTCTGTGTCTTTTGGGCAGCTTCACCCCAAAAACATCCGGTGCTGCGATTGGGCTGTGCCAGCACAGCCCCTGATCACCCCAAATCCCGGTGGCACAGCCGTGGTGGTACTGGGCTCCCTTCATCCTGCACCGCTGCCATCTCAGCCAAGGACTCACTGAGCAGAAGACCTCTTCTGTGTCCCGTTCCGAGCGGAGGCAGCCAGTTACTCAATATTTTTCCCAACACCATTGGGATTTTTCACCCTCGGATGTGTGCCACGTGTCTGTGCCGTACAGTAGTGCGCCCGGCTCCATCCCACTTGCCTGTTTGTCTAACTTTTTGACCCTGGAGAATTCAAATCTATTATCTTTCCTCTTCTTTTCTTAAAAAAAAAAAAAAAAAGAAAAAGAAAAAAAAAAACCCAAACCTATATTAACCTGGCTCAATAGGAGGCATTTTCTTGAACTTATTAAAAAATCCAGACTTGTAAATTAATTTGTTCATGTTGTACAATGGCAGTGCAGATGGACTCATTAGCATGCACACAACAAATAATTATAGATGAATTTTTAGCTGGCCTGCTTAATGGGCTTGCTGGGTTAATTATGTCAATGTATAATTACATCAGCCCTGGGAGACATAATGGCACACCCTGCTGAGCAGACACTAGCTAATGATGGTGTAATGCTGACAGAGGGAAGACGGACGGCTCTGAATGCACCTGCTTACCTCGGCACAAACCGCCATTGTCTGCACCCAAACGGGCCAGCACTGGTGGCACTGGGGCCACTGGTGCCACTGATGCCCCCACGCTGCCCTGCTGGTCCCTCCAGGCTGGTGATGGAAAGTGTGAGACCGGGGCCAGGAGGGCCCCCATGCTGGTTTTAAGTGGGATGTGGAGGGATGCTGCCCCTGGGGTGGGTGGTGAAGCGGGTGGGCACTCAGGGAAGTGGGAGAGGGTTGGTGGTGGGCATCCCTGCCCCTCACCACCACATCCCCTGTCCTGCAGATCCCGCTCCTGTGTTGGAGGCGGCCCGGAGCCTGGAGGACAGGCTGCAGCAGCTCCAACGCCTTGAGCCTGAAACCACCCCCTTGAAGGACCTCAGCCACCTCTGGAAGAAGCACCCGGAGCGCGTTGGCACCAAAGGTACCCCCCGGCACCGGCCGCCCCGTCGGACGAACCTGGCAGCAGCGGTCCCCAGCCGGGTCCCCCCATGTGCATCAGAGCATCCCCAGGACACAGGGGGTCTCGAGGCCAGGACCTGTCTCCTGGCCCGTGGTCCCCGGTGGCCACCGCTGCTGTCCCCTGTGTGGCTGTGTGACACGTGTCCCCCCACAGAGCGCAGAGAGGGGACGTCGCTGGCGGCCGGGCTCACGGCAGCGGCCGAGCCCCCGCTCTCTGGCATCGAGGGCAAAGCGCTGTGTGCGGACACCTTGCTGCAGAGAAATGAGGCAGAAAAGCAAAAGTACGTGAGTACCGGGGATGGGGCTTCACACCCTGAAATCGGGGTCATTTCAGGGTGCCGGGGGGACACGCAACCTGGGTGCATCCAGCCTGGAAACCTGGTCCCGGGTGCTCTGAGCATCCATCTGTCCATCCGTCCCCTCTTGGGTTTTGGGCAGCGTCAGGTGCAGACAGAGCTGGGGAATATCCCTCCTACCAGGCTCTCGTGACATCTCCTTGGCACGTGGCTTTGCTCAGGCAAATGGGTTAAATCCAGGCCAGCAGATGAACCTCATTAAATGGCCTTTTAATTTGGAGGCTCCCGGCTTTCCCGCTGCCTTCATTGTTATTCCTTAACACGCTGCACCGGGAAACAAATGAGGAATCTTTAAACCCTAAATTGCAGATCTCTGCAAGTAAGTTCCTGGCAAGTGCAGGCTATAAATAATGCAGAATAACTTTTCCCTGATTGCTTCCCCCCCTCCAATTAACTCCAGGTGGGGGTGGGCTGCCATTCCCCCCCCCCCCATCAGAGGGGTTTCAGCCACAGGAATTGGGACTATTTTCAGCCCAACGTGGATTTTTTACACCTGGGGCAATGAACCCCTTAAAATCAGAGGATAACATGGCTTGAACACATCCTGGTGTTCACCAGTGGGTCGCCATCCATTGTCACTGGGTGATGGGGATGTGGTGAGGGGGTCTCTGGGGTTGGGGTGGCCACGGTGCCACCAGCACGTCGCTGATGGCCTGTCTCTCACAGGGGGCTGCAGGAAGCACAGGTCACTTTGGCCGCTCGGCTCGGGGAGGCAGAGGAGAAGATCAAAGTGCTCCACGCAGGTAGGGGGGGCCGGGGCAGGGGCCATCAGCCATGGCAGGGGGGCAAGTCCCCATCCCATGTCTCACCCTCCTCTTCCTCCTCCCAGCGCTGAAGGCCACCCAGACGGAGCTGCTGGAGCTGCGGTGTAAATACGACGAGGAAGCCGCCTCCAAGTAAGTCACCGGCGATGCCCAGTCGTAGCCTGTTGCCGTGCCCAAGGCTGAGCCGAGCAGCCTGTGGCAGTGCCGGGACACCCCCACCGTGCTGCCAAATGGCTTGAGGAGCTGAGATGCTTTAAGTGACCATACACCATCCTTGGGTGTGTTTAAGAGTCGTTTAGATGGTGTTTGGGGATGTAGTGTAGGGGAGAACTTTGTAGAGTAGGGTTGATGGTTGAACTCAATGATCCCAAGGGTCTTTTCCAACTGGAATGATTCTATGATAGCAGCATCCCAAGTCATGGGGGCTCCCTAAACCTAAGGCAGGAGCCCTTGCCAGCCATGGAGGGCTATGTCTGTCCCTCCATGCTGGCTGACACCTCTTGCTTTCTTGTCACAGGGCAGATGAAGTCACCATGATCATGACAAACCTCGAAAAAGCCAACCAGGTGAGTCAGAAGCTGATTTTCCAGCTAGTGCAGGGCATGCACCCTGCTCCCTTTCTGCCACGCTCAATCAGGGCCTCCAAGCCACAGTACCCACCACAGCACCCCTTGCATCTGCATGGCCTGGCCGTCTGTCCCCAAAAATGGTACTGAGGTGGCCCGTCTCCAGAACTGGGAAGCCCTACAAAGTGAGGCTCTGGTTTCCTTCACCCAGTGGCTCCTCCAAATCCATCCCAGTGGGACCCTCTGCCCCGTGTTGGGGGGTCACTGGTGTGTCTGGGCTCCCACCAGGCTCTGCTTTGGCTGCTGGAGCCTGCACTTGTCACCTCCAGCCTCTGCCAGCTGTTTCAGGGCACGACCCACACCAGCCTGGTACTGGTTTCTGACGCAATTGCTTCTGGTCTTATCCAACCCCATTCATTAGTTTTATTGAATTCTGAAAATGTAGGTACAAATAAATGTCCGTGGATAATGAAAGAGGCTTAAAGAGCAAATTGCATGTAAACACGGCCTTTTGGGTAGAAAAAGGCCGCGTCCTAGAGGCGTGCTGCTGGTGCCCTGAGATGGGAACTGGGAACTGCGTTAAGATGGGGGGAGCTGAGATACGTGGTGGGGCTTTTGGTGATGGTGGTGGGAGCAGGATGCTGAGGAGAGGCGTGGGTCGGGGCAGGTACTGGGGCCCTGCTCTGCCCTGTGTGGGGTGGAGTGAGCTGTGGGTGCCCGGCCTGAGGTGCTTTCTGCTCTCTTGCAGCGAGCAGAGGCGGCGCAGAGGGAGGTGGAGAGCTTGCGGGAGCAACTGGCAGCCGTCAACAGCTCCCTCCGCCTGGCCTGCTGCTCCCCGCCGGGCTCTGCCGGGGTGAGGGCATCCCCCCATCGTGGCCAGCACCACCCCATCGTGGCCAGGAGCATTTGTCACAGCCAGGAGCATCCCATTGCACTTGGGAGCACCCCATCATAGCTAGGAGCACCCCATAGCAGCCAGGAGCTCCCTAGGACGTTTAGGAGCGTCCCGTTGTGCTGAGGAGCACCCCATTTGCATTGCACCCACCGTGTCTGGGAGCAAGCCTGAAACCCCCATGGCTGAGGCATTTTTCTGCCATGGGGTGGTAGCGTTGGCAATGCCCTACCTGCAGCCCCATCCTCCTACGGGGAGGGGGGGATGTGCACCCCCACAGCAGTGAGATGTTCCTGGGAGACCTTTAAGAGCAGAGGAAAGGTCCATCCCTCCCTGGGGCTGTGTCACCCTGGGTCTCTGTCCCACAAGGCTGAGTCCTGGGCTCACCTGGGGATGCATCAGATGGGGAGGGTGGCCCTTGTCCCCATGTCGGGCGGCTGGGACTGACAGTGTCCCCTCTCCCGACAGGACAAAGTGAACTATTCCATGTGCTCAGGGTCGAGGCTGGAGGCAGCTCTGGCTGCCAAGGACCGGGAGATCGTGCGGCTCCTGAAGGACGTCCAGCACCTCCAGAGCTCGCTGCAGGAGCTGGAGGAGTCCTCTGCCAACCAGATCGCCGAGCTGGAGGGGCAGCTGGCTGCCAAGAACGAAGCCATTGAGGTGCGTCCATGGGGGCTTGCTGGGGAGCAGAGGGGGGGTGGGTGGGCATGGGTTGGGGTGTGCTGGGTGTGCACCGGGAGCCAGCTGTGAGGACCCCCCTCTCTCTTCTCCACAGAAGCTGGAGGAGAAGCTGCAGGCACAGGCGGACTACGAGGAGATCAAAACAGAGCTGAGGTATGGCTCGACCAGCATCCATGCCTGCTGCCTGCCTGTCCCCCGGCTGGCCGGGTGCCACCGGCACCCACGGCACTCTCCAGCAGCCCTAACCCGCCGAGTCACCCCCCTTGTCTCCCTCCCAGCATCCTGAAGGCGATGAAGGTGGCCTCCGCCAGCTGCAGCCTTCCCCAGGCAAGTGCCATGGCCCGTGCCGACACGCTGGCCGGGCCGGGGTGTGCGTGCCAGCCCTGCCGCCCGTGGCTCCGCCGCCCTTTCCCATCTCAGCTTGGCTCCTTGCAGAGCATATCGAAGGCGGAGGAGGCCCTGCTGCTGGGGAAGGAGGCTTTCTACCCCTCGCAGAAGTACCTGCTGGAGAAGCCCAGCCTGCTGGCCAGCACTGGTAGGGTCCCCGGGTCCCGTGGTATCCCCAATCCCACTGGGAGCATCCCTGGGAATGTAAGCAGCAAGGCTGGGGGAAGGAGCCCAGGGCCAGCAGCGGGGCTGGGGGCTGGACAAGGGGATGGGATGCCACCTGGGGAAACTGAGGCAGGAGATGCTTCGCTGCGAGGCTGTGCCAGGGCCAATGGCTGGGGGGACTCTAGTGCGTCTCCCTCTCTCTCGTTCATCTCTAGAGGAGGATCACTCCGAAGATGAGTCGGGGAAGGATTCTCTGGGCATGGAGCAGCCGTACCCGTCCCCCCAGCACGCCCCGGCTGACGAACCTGCCTCCCCCGCTCCCCTCCCTCCTCTGCCCAGCTCCGGCCTGGCCCCCGACGGCCCCCGGACTTTCTCGCTCTCCCCCTTTCCGGGGGGCGAGCGGCTTTCGGGGGACCCCAAGACCCCCCACCTCCCACCGCCTGCCTACAAAAGCGAGAGCACTGGAGGGGGCCCGCCCTTCTCCTCCCCTTTCTTTGGGGCCAAAAGCGGCACCGTGCCCCCCAGCACGGTGACAGCCACCAGCCCGCCCAGCGAGCCATCCGAAGGCAGCGCCGGTGGCTCTGCCGACGAGGAGCAGCTGGACACGGCCGAAATCGCCTTCCAGGTGAAGGAACAGCTGCTGAAGCACAACATCGGGCAGCGGGTCTTTGGGCATTACGTGCTGGGGCTGTCGCAGGGCTCCGTCAGCGAGATCCTGGCCCGGCCCAAGCCCTGGCGCAAGCTGACGGTGAAGGGCAAGGAGCCGTTCATCAAGATGAAGCAGTTCCTCTCCGACGAGCAGAATGTGCTGGCCCTGAGGACTATCCAGGTGCGCCAGAGAGGTGAGTGGTTGGGGTGGCCCCGGCCAACTGGGATGCTGCAAGTGGTGCCATGGGATCCCCTCCTGAGGCACCCCGGCAGCACCCTGGGATGCCACAGCGGGGATGCCCTCCAGCCCCCGGTGTGCCAGTGACACAGGCAAGTGATGCCACGCAGAGCCACTGGTGGCATTCAGGGATTGTCCCTCATGGTTCCCCCAGGGGTGGGCTGGAGCCCCTGGAAATGGTAGCGATTAACAACAACCCACAGTGGAAGCTGCATCCCTGGACGTGCTTTACTCGTTTATTCTGACAAGTGCCATTTAATTATTCATTAGGCTGTTCCGTGGCGTATGAATCAATGTGCTCGGGAATATTACGTTAAAATAATGAAGTCTTAATGCTGTGGGACCTCGGTGCGGTGTCGGTAACACCCTGCCTCCTGCACGCAGGGCTCCGGGAAGGGCAGCTCCCAGCCCCATCTCAGTGGTGGCAGCAGTGGTGGCCGGTCACTCATGTCCCTCTGGTGGCATGGGGATGAGGTGGTGATGCTGGTCCAAGCATCTACTGGCGTTTCAAGCCGGGGGGGGGCTCTGATTTATCCCCTGGATTCAGTTCAGCATTAAACCTTCTCCCACAGGAAGGTGTTGATGGCAGGGATGGGGACTGTGGTCCCCCGTGCCTGTGTCTCCACTCGGCACCCTGTGCATCAGTGGGGAGCCCCTTGGATGGGGCAAGCAAGGTGGCCAGGAGACACTGTGCCGGAGGCTAGAGCTGGCAGTGGGGGCTACTGGGGCTCCCTGCACTCCATCTAGTGACTAATTGGGAGTGACATTTGTCTTAAAACCGGCATCCCTAAAAATAACTGAACATGAGGAGCAGTAAATACTTCCTGACATGCAAGTGGAGCTTGTAAAACCAGCACCGGTGACAAAGCTGTTATTCTGCCTCTTTGATCAGGTAGCATCACACCACGGATCAGGACGCCGGAGACCGGCTCTGACGACGCCATCAAAAGCATCCTGGAGCAGGCGAAGAAGGAGATCGAGTCGCAGAAGGGAGGTAGGTGCCAGTGTGTGGGTGGCTGAGCCCCCACTCTGGGCAGCACCTGGGGGGGTGCCAGCAGGTGGGTGCTGCGTGGCTGCGGGTCCCACAGCACCAAACACCCACAGAACCCACTGTCTCTGCCTCCCCGTGGAAACTTCAGTCAACCCCTGCCAAGCCCAGCTCCCGTGGCGTGATTCTGGGCAGGGTGGACAGCAGGGTAACCCTGTGGCTGGACTGGTATGGACTTTATTTGGCATTTCTCACGCTGACATCCATAGAGATTTGGGGCACGATGGGAAGAAATGCTGGTAAATGCTGTTAGGGACAAAAAGCTCCCTGTGCAGCAGTGTTTGTACCTGGGCTTTCAGAAACTTTGGATCTACTCTTTCCTCCCTCCTGCCCCAAAACAGATGATTAAATGAGGATGCACGATCCATCTGGCACGAGGAATCATTAAAGCAGCTGTGCTCGCAGTCAATTACAAGAAATGAAATACATTAAAACAGGTAGTCTGCTGAGAAAGCAGAATCCCAGAAGACAGGAACAGTGGAAAGACGGACAGGGAAAAAACAAACATGTTTGTCTGTTGCCGTCGGTGGTAATGGGATTTATTTTGCAGTCGTCAAAAAAAAAAAGCCTGATTAGAGCTGGGGGTGTCACAGCTATTGCTGTGTGGGTGCTGCTGGTCCTTCTTCTGATCTGCACTCTCATTGACCATCTGCCTGATGACGAGTGTTCCGAAGCAGATTGGGCTAAAATCACTTTTTTTTTCTGCCATTTTGAATCATGGCCACATGGTAAAATGATGCATGGTGTGCCTTGGGGCTCCCCTCACCCCGTTTCTTTGCAGGGGAACCCAAAATGCCGTCGGCGTCGCAGACTGTGGCCAACGGGGCGGGTGGCAGCAGCTCGGAGGATGCCATCAAGAGCATCCTGGAGCAGGCACGGCGGGAGATGCAGGCACAGCAGCAGGCGCTGCTGGAGATGGAGTCGGGGGGCAGCGGGCGCCCCGGGGACACGCCACCCGCCGAGCGCTCCACACTGGCCACCGTCAGCCAGAACATCGTCCCAACCTACGTCAAGCAGGAGGAGGGGAGCGGGGCCAGCCCCGGCCCCCCGCAAACCCCCCTGGCCGTCCTCTCACCTGCTGCCTTCGTCCAGAGCATCATCCGGAAGGTGAAGTCGGAGATCGGTGATGCCGGTTCCTACTTCGACCAGCACTGGGCGTCAGAGCGGAGCCTGCTCAGCCGACCCTACACCTCCGTCTCACCTTCGCTCTCCTCCTCCTCCTCGAGCTACTCCAGCATGGCCAACGGCCGGGGCTGGCCGCGGGGTGAGCCCAGTGAGGGTGGCACCAACGAGGACGAGCTGCCTCTGGCGGACGATGAGCCCCACCGGCTGACGGACATGAAGGCAGAGGGAGCCGGCACGGAGCCAGCAGCTGGTGGCCGTCTCTCTTACTACCCTGCCTATGTGCCACGGACCCTGAAGCCCACCGTGCCACCGCTGACACCAGAGCAGTACGAGATGTACATGTACAGGGAGGTGGACACGCTGGAACTGACCCGGCAGGTCAAGGAGAAGTTGGCCAAGAACGGCATCTGCCAGAGGATCTTTGGAGAGAAGGTACCAGCCTGGAGAAGGGGGGTTTTGGTGTCCTCTCTGCTCCATGACCCAGAGCCTGGGGCTCATTGGCAGCCTCTGCCAGCTCCTTCCAGGGTCCCCACTCTCCCCAGTGGATTTCTCCTTGGAGGATGCTGAATCCTCAGAATCTGACCCAAGCAGTCTCCCAGTGGCCACCACCAACTGGTTGGTGCCATATCCCACCAAGAACACCCTGTCCCCCGCACAGAACCCTGAGGGAATCGTCCTCCCAGCCCACTGGGTATCTCAGGGGGACCCACCATGGTCCAACCAGCACCCTGTGGTTGGAGTCAAGGGGTCTGGATGTGCCATGGGGCCTTGAGCATGGCAGCGGGGGCAACCTGCTTCCTCTCCCTCGATGGGGGGATGGAGGGCAGGCAGTAACCCGGCACTGGGGCGAGCGTGCCCTGGCCCTGGTGGTGATGCCTGCCCGGTACCTAGGTGCTGGGGCTGTCCCAAGGCAGCGTGAGTGACATGCTGTCACGGCCCAAGCCATGGAGCAAGCTGACGCAGAAGGGTCGGGAGCCCTTCATCCGTATGCAGCTCTGGCTGACCGACCAGCTGGGCCAAGGCATCAGCCAGCAGCCAACACCCTCCCAGGGTAAGTGCCACCGCTGTCCCCGTGTCCCTGAGGCTTCTGCATCCATCCCTTGCATCCTACCCCAACCCCAGCACTGGGGAGACCTGCTGCCCCCAGCACCCACACCCCAATCCTTGGAAGCCCCTTTCATCCCCCTTTCCTCTGATGTGTCCCACTCATTTTGAACCCCCCTAATTAGTCGCTTAGACAATTTAGGGCTGTTAGATCTTCAAATGTGACTTTGTAGAAACAGATACTGGAAGTCATCTGGTTTAAAAAAAAAAACAGACAAAAGGAAAACCACAACAAAAATCCTTGGCTTTGTGCCTGGCATAAAGAAGTAACTGTTGGGGTTTTTTTAAATTAGTGTTGTTTTCTCTCTACTATTCCACCAGCTCCTCCCACTTTGCCGTAGCTACTGGAAAAACCTGGCTGGCATCCCTCCTCTCTGGAGGGCAGAGCTGCGGGCATCCCCAAAATAACCTTCCTGCTCCTACTGTGTCCCCACTACTCTCCCCTCCCACCATCCCTGCTGACCCCTCTCCCCTGGTGTCCCGCAGCCAGCCCGGCGGAGCCCCAGCCGTCCCCCTCGCCGCCCCCCAGCCCCACGGAGCATGAGAAGAGCTGCCAGGAACCCCTCACCCTGGCCTTGGAGAGCAGCAAAGAAAACCAGCAGCCTGAGAGCCGGTCGACGCCTGCGCTTGGTGGGAAGACCCTCTCCAACAGCCAAGGACCAGTGGGCATCCAGGAGATCGTGGCCATGTCCCCCGAGCTCGACACCTACTCCATCACCAAGAAGGTCAAGGAGGTCTTGACGGACAACAATTTAGGTGCGGACCTTCTCCTTGCCCCAGTTTTCAGGAGCTGCTGGTGAGGTTGGATGTATCACCCCAATTCCTGTAGCTGCAGGCCCTCCCTGCTCTCTGTGGGTGCTTGGGGAGGTCCAGGCATGCTGGGGAGGGTGCTGCCTGGGAAACGGGGTGTATCTGCTCTGTGGGGGGACTGTAGCGCCTACCCTGCTGCTCTACCCTGCTCTAACCACCTCTGCTTCTCCTCCGCCAGGCCAGCGGCTGTTTGGGGAGAGCATCCTGGGCCTGACGCAGGGCTCGGTGTCCGATCTCCTCTCCAGGCCCAAGCCATGGCACAAGTTGAGCCTGAAGGGGAGGGAGCCCTTTGTCCGCATGCAGCTCTGGCTCAACGACCCCCACAACGTGGAGAAGCTGCGCGACATGAAGAAGCTGGAGAAGAAAGGTGAGGGTCAGGATGATGCAGTCCCGCCCTGGGTCCAGGGTGCTGGCCAAGGAGGGGCTCCCCGAGCTGGGGGGCGAGCGGTGCGCAGCTGGGTCTCCTCTCCTGCAGCCTACCTGAAACGTCGATACGGGCTGATGAGCGCCGGCTCGGACAGCGAGTCCCCCAGCGCCCGCTCCGAGTGTGCCAGCCCCAGCCTGCAGCCACAGGACCTCAGCCTCCTCCAGATCAAGAAGCCACGGGTGGTGCTGGCCCCGGAGGAGAAGGAAGCCCTGAAGAAAGCCTACCAGTTGGAGCCGTACCCCTCCCAGCAGACCATCGAGCTGCTCTCCTTCCAGCTCAACCTCAAGACCAATACCGTCATCAACTGGTTCCACAACTACAGGTATGGACGCCCCCAGACTTTGGGCATCTCATGCTGCTGTACCACCAAGGTGGTGTCACTTCTTCTGCCAGCCTTCCCAGTCCCTCTTGTCTGGACTGGGAAGGTGCAGACCCATGTGTGGTCAGCGGAGGTCCCCATGTGCAGGATTGCAGCCAAAATGCTGCATGTGCCCTGACTGGTGGGTGATCAAGAGGTATCAAACACCTTGACCAAGTCATCTTGAACATATAAAGAGGTTACCATGCTCATGTCCACCTGCTCACTGGTGTGGTACACCACCTGCCACTGAGCAGGAGCTCCATGATGGGAGGCAGAAAGCTCCTGGAACACAGGATCCATTCCTACAGCAGCCTGACCCCACAGAGCAGCAGTATTGCAAATGGAAATGTGCCTCCTGAATCCTCCCCAGACCCACACCAAGAGCAACCTACTCTGTCTCATCAACCCATCAACCCAGAGGGCTGTGCCCTCTCCCCGATATAAACCAGTATAAGAAGACATATAAATGCTTGTGTCAAATCCGCAGAGCCTCCAACTGCCTCCAACTCCCCCTGGGCATCGTGAAGTAGATGGTCAATATTTATGGGAGCCAGCTGAAGTTTCTCACATGAAGCTATCACGTGGGGAGTGTGGGGGAGAACTTGAACAATCGAGCTTTTTTGGTGAAACTAATAGGGTTTTTCAACCCGCCACCTTTCCCCTTGCACGATTCCAGGAAAGCCCCTCCTGCTCTCGGTAAACACAACCACCCTAAAATAAACCTTTGAAAAATATTGCGTATTAAACAACAACAAAAATGAGGTAGTGGTAAACACTGTCTGGAAACAGCCCAAAGTGTTGCAAAATCCAGTCCCCATATTCAAGCAGCAGTGATTTTTTCCCCTCCCCCCAAAAAAGTGTTTTAAAGGCCAGCAAGGTGAGGTTTGGCACCTCAAGCCACGTTGTCACATTTTTCTGTCTGGAGATGCTTTTTGTGTTGGTTGGTAGTCACCATGCTTGTGTCCCGGCAGGTCGAGGATGCGCCGGGAGATGCTGGTGGAGGGCACGCAGGACAACGACACGGACCCGGAGCAGAGCAGCGGGGTGGCCATCCCAGGGCGCCAGGCCCCCCACAGCCCCGATTCGGATACCGAGGACCATAAACCCGTGTTGGGGAAGGGCAAGCATCCCTGTGCCGCCGCACCGGTGAAGGTGAAGGAGGAGCAAGGGGAGGCGGGCGGCTGGGCCCGCCGGCGGGACTCGCACAGCCCGGCCGGAGCGGCCGAGGGGACCGGACCTCCCCAGGAGGAGCGGGTAGCAGGCCCCCACGCCACCACCCCCAGCGCCGGCAGCCTCCCGCGGCGGGGGGGCCGTGCCGGTGTTGCTACCGGGGGACCCCCACCACCACCGCCGCCGCACCCCGACAGCTCCCATTCCTCCGCCGGGTCCTCCCGTTGCAGCTTGGAGGTCTCCCCGACATCACCTTCAGCAGCCTCCTCGCCTGGCCTCGCCGGCTCGGCCTCCCCGGGGCCGTCCTCCGCCGGGCCAGTTTCACCAGCGCTGCCACCGGCTCCCCCCGGCCCCCGGCTCAGCACCAGCGTCCAGCGGCGCCACGAGAAGATGGCCAACCTCAACAACATCATCCACCGCCTGGAGCGGGCCGCCAACCGCGAGGAGGCCCTCGAGTGGGAGTTCTGAGCCCTTTCCCCCCTTCCCTCCACCTCCACCACCCTAAATATATATATACACCCTCCCCCATATATATATATATATATATATTTTGTTAAATGCAGCGCGCACTGAGAGGCGACAGGCGGCCGGCGCCACAGAGGGGAGCACCCATGGAAAGGAGGGGTCCTCCCGCTATGAAGCTGCGCCCCCCTTTCCCTCCCCACCCCGACCCCAGCTTTGTTTTAAATGTGAAAAACTGGGAACGATTTTAGAAAAGAAAAGAAAAACAAAACAAAACAAAACAAAAAAATATTTATAGACCTCTTTTAGATATTTTAATAAAAGGATACTTTGGAATTTATTAACAGCTTAAGCTGCTTTGATATTAAAGATAGCTATAAAATCAAGATGATGTAGCAGTTGTGTCATTAAATGTACACTGAAGTCTTGTAGTTTGCCACTGGATGAGATTAAAAAGAAAAAACAGAAAAATAAACAAAAAAAACCCCACCCCACCCACAGAAAAGACTTACTGAGCAAAGCCATCAAGAAGCACTATGAGACTGACCAAATTTAATAAACTTTTGCTGAGCGGTTTCCACCTCTGTCTAAGACACTGCATCGCTTCTGCCCCAGCCAGAGACTGCATCATAGTCCCTGAAGACTCTAAAGCGAAAACCTTGATGCCATCGAATATGTATTTAGTTCTGGTGGTTTTATGTTTTTTGAAACCTTTGTAACACAGAATGTCCCGTGCGGTTGTATATGTTGTAGAAATGTCTGCAATAGCCTTCTGGAACAAGATGTAGCATGGTCCAAACGCCGTCCCTCACGCTTCCTCCAGCCAGCAACCGGTGGCAGCCCCCATACGGCACGGTGTGGCTCCTGACAGCTCCCAAAGGAAGAGAGAAAATAATGCAAAGTGTCTGCCATTTTGGGAGCGAGATGGGAAGAGGTACCCGGGGGGTGGGGTGTGCTTGAGGACGGCTCCGGTTCGCTGGGGATGTGCATCCGTGGGGTCCCAGTTCCCCGTGCTCTGCCATCGTCCATGTGGGACAGAAAAGGATGGAGCCTGTGAGCTTTGCACCTGAGGCACCAGTGGTTGAGGTCCAGCACCCAAAAATTATGAGGGGGGGCGGCGAGCCCGCTAGGGGGCTGTTCCCAGCATCACAGCCAGCTCTTGTGGCTGAAGCACTTTGTTTTTAGGGAGAGGACCCAGGCAGGGGGTGTCCCCAGGCGGTGGCTGCTGGTGAAGCCGGAACGAGCCCCGCGGTGTCAAACCAAGCTCCTGGTCTGAACTGGGCAAGCTCAGGCCTGAATTGGGCAAAGCACCATCAGGCTTTGGCTTGCCGGGGCTGACCCCACGCAAAGGCACAGGAGCTTGGTGGTGACACCTCCCTGACCCCACTGCCCCCAGTTGTCCTCTGCTAACAAAATGCCTTTTACCCAGCGTGGGGTGGACCGCGCTGGACTGCTCTGCCCTGTCCCCTGCCCACACGGCATCAGCCATTCCCCTAGCAAGGCTGTCATTGGGAGGGCTCCCCTGCCAGGCTCCGAGGCTATGCATTGACTAATTTTCCACTGTATACATTTTTATCAGAATAGAAGGTATTTTTATATTTGAGTGGTAGTCGATGAGCGATGCTAAAAGCGGCTCTGCGAAGGCACGGCTCTCCTTGCCCGCTTACCCTGCCCCAGTTGCCCATGGCCACTCTTTTCCCCGCAGAAGGTTGAGGCATGACCATTGACTGCTCTTCTCCATGGTGTGCTAGCGGGAGCTTCAGTGGGACGGGATTCGAGGAAGCACTTAGGAATAGTCTTGCAAACAGCAATTCTGTTGTATTGAAGCTAGCGGGACATACCGGTTCACCTTTTTTTTTGTTAGGCTCACATACTGTACTTCAAAAGTTTCTATGAGATCGATGAACTTTGTTTAACAATTTTGGAAAGAACAAGTTCTGTAAAGAGCCACTAAATACAGAAGTTGGATACGACTCTGGCTTCGGGGTGTGTTTTGTCTGGAGGGGGCTGGGATGGGAGCTCCTTCTCCCGGTGCCTGGCTTGGTGTTGGCTCCCTTGGAAGTCACAGCCTTGCTTTGGGTTTGTGGCAAGAGCTCTCACTGCCATAAACTGGTGGTGGGAGGGAAAAAAATGTGTTAATTGGGGTTAGTTCACCTCAGGGTGCAATCCTGCCTTGGGAGAGTCCTGTGCTCATCCCTAATGCAGGTTTGCATTTGCCCCCAGGATAACTCGGCATCCTCTGGACCCTGGCACGGCTCTCCTTCAGAGCTGGCCATCGCCAGGTGAGTTTGCAGCTTCCGACGCGAGCCGGGAGTGTTTGCATTCGATGAATTAATAAATCCGTATGTTGCGTATCTGTTTAAGCTTGTTTGTCGGCTAACACGTTGGGAAGGATTTATTTTTAATGAATATCTGAACGTCTGGAGGAGCTGGGCTGACTGCCATGGAAACCGGAGTCTTCCTCTGCAGCCGACTGACAGGGTCAGGTTAACCATCTGGGTGCTGTGGGTGTAGCTGCACCCCGGCTGCCCTCAGTGGCACCGCTCCAAACACCAAAATACGTAGCCAGGAGCAGGGGTCTTGGTAGGAGAGAGACCCTGGCTGACTCACCTGGAGAGACCCTGGTGACTCAGTTTCCCCAAGAGGCTTCCCTTTCCCCACCTCTAACCCCTTGCAAGAACCCCATGTTAGCAAGAAACTGGAGACGTTCATGCAAGTGGGGTGTCACAGGCAGGGACATGGGGTCACGTTGGCCACTTCCATGAGGGCAGGGTCCCTGTGTAGCACCAACACCAGCCCCGGCAAGGTGACAGATATTTTGAACCTGGCCAAGACCTTTGGCAGAGGGCTGGGAATAGTCCTTGCTCTGTGATCATCCTGATGCTGTGTGTCCCAATGTCCCCAGAGTGGCACCATCCCATCCCATCCCATCCCTGTGGGCAGATATGGGGCTCCAGGGCTCTGTGAGATCCTGGTGTTGTCCATGTCCCACACAGGTGACACATTCCCTGCCTGACCATGCATGGACATGGTGGAGACAGGAGGGGGATTAAAATGGAGGATTAATTCCCACCTCGGCACCGCTCCTCAGGGACTTAAAGGTTAAATGAAGACCAGGGCCAGGAGGGAATTTCTGAAACAACTTTTATTGTAGCAAAATATTGTGCCTGTCCCAAGGGGGTAAAAGGGAGACGGAGCCATCCGGCCCAAACCTGGAGCACCCTGACTGCTTCCCCCTGACCTGGGGTGGGTGACCCCACCTCCCAGCCAGCAGCTTTAGTGTCGATATAAAACATTGGGGAAATCAGAAAAACACCAGCTTAGCTCCGGTTCGGCACATGAATCACTCGACACCCTCTGCTGCTGACACATTCGTTCCTGTTCGCTGCCGTGAGTGATGCTTCCCCTTGGTGAGCCAGCCTGGGCATGATGTCCTGTCCCAAAATATCCACCCAACAAGGTGGTGTCTGCAGCCGCCACCTTCCCCTCGGGTCTGCCACCCCTGCCACCCTCGGGTCCACCGGCTGGGCTGCAAACAGCAATCACCCTGTGCAAAATGCCCGGGGTTGGGTGTCACCGACCCCCCCCGGGGTGTGCAGTGCTGTTGTCACTAAGGAAGGGCTGCGCTCGCTGATATTTTCTCTTTCAAACCACATCCTGCTGGAGCAGTGGGATCCGGCGAAACTGGGCTGACCTCAGCCAGTGCTTGTGCTCTGCAGAGAGGGGAAGGCAGAGCCAGCTCCCCAGCTGTGCAACACTTACATAGGGGCTCAGGTGTGTGAGATCCCCTCAAAATCCTCCTCTAAAAGCATTGGTGGTGCATGATCCCACTGCAAGAGCATCAAAAGGTCCCAGCAGACCCAGTGCAGTGGTCAATTCCCAGGAGGCACCAGCCAGCCAGTGGTTTGTAGCTTACTTGCACTGGGTGGACCATCCCACACCCATGCCTGGGCATGGCTGGAAGGGTGCACTCCTGCTCTACCTAAGAGCCTGGCAGCCCCAAGAGCCCGGGGACTTCATGCCTGGCTGGTGGCATGCTGAGCCCAGCTGCCATCAGTGCCGGGTTGGCATTTCTCCATCACGGAGCAGCCCTGGGGTCCCTCAGCGCCGGGCCCTTGGTGGGCACCATCAGCAGGTGTCCATCACCACCACCACAACAAGGCTGCACATCCCAGGGCGAGGAGAGCACCCAAAGTGGGACCAAGGATGATCACCTCCTCCCTGCCACGCAGGGTCCTGGCAGGTTCCCAGGGCTCGGCCACCTCTCAGGGCCGGGGGCCACGCTGCCTCTCCAGCCAGTCCTGCCTCAGCCGGGCTACCTCCTGGCCATACTGCTCATGGAGCCGGCAGAAGGTGGACGGGCTCTCCGCTGTGGCCACCCTGGCGCTGCCCGCCTCGCTGCTCGATGCCCGCCTGCGTGGTGGCAGTGGTGGTGGCCGCGGATTCCCCTCACTGTCATACCCGACACAGCTGGAGGTGTCAGGCTGCCGGTCCGCTCCTGGGGCATTGTTCCACACTGCGCAGCCATTCTCCTTCGGCAGGAGGGCAGGCAGAGCTGGCAGCTTCTCTGGCGACTGCTCCGGCCCCGACGGCTTCGGCTTCCAGGAGCCAGGCAACTGCCGGCATCCTCCGCATCCACTGGCCGGCCCCCAGCGCATCTCCTCCAGCTGCTTCTCCAGCTCCCTCACCACCAGCCGCATGTAGTCAAAACTGGCCCGCGAGAGGGACTTCACCCACGACTCCATGGCGGCCTGGCTCTCGGCTGCCAGCACGTAGGTGCGGGACTTGGTGCCACCGAAGCGGATGGCGAAGGCGAACTCCTCGGCTGAATCGCAGAGCTCCACGGTGCAGCCCTCCAGCACGATGACGCCCACCGGCTCCCGGCTCTCCCGCTCCTCGAAGTAGAAGAGCATGTTGCCCTTCAGCACGAACCAGCGGCGGTGGTACGCCGTGTGCCGCTCGCCGCGCTTGTAGAGGAACCCGGCGTTGTCGGCCGGGGAGTCGCAGGTGGCATAGAAGGCCAGGCTCCGCTCGTTCAGCTTCATGGCTCCGCGCCCTGCGGGGACAGAGGGTGCTCAGCCGGGCAGGCGGAGGATGGGTGTGCCTTAATTGCTCGGTAAGAAGCCCGTCGGCTTTTTGTTCCCGGCGGCACCCGGCCCTGGCACCCAGGAAATGGAGCCAGGGAATAAACAGCCCGGTGATAGCCGCCGGGATAACCCCCATGCCAGACAAAGGGCAGAGTCTGGTGGGTGCAGGGTGGGTTGGGGCTTCCTGAGGAGGGGAGGGTTTCCCCCCAGCTGAATGTTTTTTCCCACAGAGGAGCCCCGGACGTCCCAGTGTCCCACGTCACCCAGTGCAGGTGACCTTACCGTCGGCGTCGCAGCGCTCCTCCCTCCCCACGGCACGCAGGAAGCCTTTATGGCCCACGCCACAGATCCGGCTGCCGCTCCAGAGAGCCTTGGCCACGGACCCTGCCACCCGGTCAAGGCCACCTCTCCTCTTGTCCCCCCCCCTTGGCTTCACCATTCCAGGCTTTCCACCTACCTGGACTCAGCCTCTAGCTTCCGTCTCTGGTGACTGCTGGCATCGGCGATGTGCAGGTGGCCTTGGTGGCCTTGGTGGCCGTGGGAGAGCTCAATCCGAGGTGCACCGGTGCAAAGGGGGGCTGTGGGGACCAGCACCCCGCTGTCCCCGCTCTGGCACCTCACTCCAGCCTGCGGAGCACAGGGTGGATGTGCGCCAGGATGATTGTTTTCCTACGAAAGCCACTCCGCGGGGCTCAAGGAGATGAGATGAGGTTCTTGGGATGAGATGAGGAGCTGGGGGGGTAAGGGGGGCGGGGGGGGGGCAGCGGGGCTGCCTTTCCCCCAGGCAGCTCAGGGACCTCTTTGGGGTCCCTCAAAATCTTGGGGACGTTTGGGAGCAGGGGAGCCCCAGCACCGGGTGACCCCGCTCCGGGTCGGCTCCCGCCCGCCCAGCCCCGCTCCGGCCACCCCCCCTCTCCCGGCTCCGGCCGCGCTCCCGGTCCCGCAAGGCCACCTTTGTCCTCGGCTCCCCGCCGCCCCGGCTCGGCTCGGCCCCGGCGGGCGGAGCGCCGCTCCATCCCGCCTCCTCCGCCGCCGCCACCGCCCCTCACCGCGACTCGAAGCGGGCGGGCGGGCGGGCAAAGGCGGGAGGGGGGGGCCTTCCCTGACCGAGAAACCGCTCCGGAGCTCGGCCCCGGTGCGTGGAGGTCCCAAAACCCACGGCGGGTCAAAGCTCTGTGCACCGGGGCTGAGTTCTGGGCAGCACCGGATGAGATGGGAGTATGGACTTGGGGGTGCGGGGGGATACGTGCGTGTCCATGGATGTTTGCGTAGATGTATGTGTGGATGTATGCCCGGATGTTCACATGGATGTATATCTGGATCCTTCATGGACATATGCGTGGATGTATGAATGGATGGACACATGGAGGATGGACACATGGATGTGTGTGTGGATGCACTCATGGGTGGACAACCTGGGACCTTAGTGGTAGAAGTGGCCGCCCAACACTAAGTCAGGCTTTTGGAGAAAAGAGTGGGTGCTTGGGGGCATCTGGCAGGGACAGGCAGAGGTTGATGGGTGAAAAAAAGGTGTTGGGGCAGGAGCCAAGTGGTCTGGCTGGGCGTCCAAGGGGAGGTGACACTGGTACAAGGAGCTAGGAAGCAGGGGTTGATGAGCCATTAATGAGGTGCTGGAGCTGCTGGGCCTTGTGCAACCGTGTGGGCGGAGATGGCAACCCCCTCGCTCCTTCCTGGCCACGGTAGCCATATGGCACATGAGCCACTGATGCGCTCTCGGCCGGGTGGTCAGCGCTTGCCCCATCCGGGCCAGGGGTGAGCGGGCCCAGTGGTGCCAAGCGCTGGGGGCCGGGCTCTATTTCCCACTGCTGGTACCCACGTCCCAGGACAACCATAAACCTTTTGGCTGGGAGAAGCCTCCAGGCTGACTTCTGCTCTTGGTTGGCCTTCCACGCTGAAAGTGACACCAGCCCGATGACTACCTCGGCAGCGTCGCCGTCCTCACCACGTCCCAGTAAACACCAGTCTCAAGAATTTGCCCTCCTTATCGCTCTCCCTTTCCTCCAGTTTCTCCGTCCCCCTGCGCAGCAATGAGCATATTTTAGCAAACGAGGCATTGGAAGTGCCTTTTGCAGGCCCTCAACTAAGAAATCCTGCCATCAGGGGTGCCAGGTCACCCCTGCCACAACCGCTGCTGCCCACAAGTTGTGGTCCTCACTGCTCCCCCGCCATGGGGGATGTCCCCGCCGCCCTTCATGGCTGCTCGGGGCATCGCAATCTTCTCCTCCCGGCAGTGGCTTTCGATTTCACCGAGGGTTTTCACCCTATCACCTGCAGACTTTCTCTTTCACACAATAAAAAGGGATTTAAACCAGCAGTAAAACCATCTGGGCTTTATCGTCCCTCCCGAGCAGAGTGGCTCTGTTCAAGGCCGCCGGTGGGAAGCCTCGGGTCTCTCTGCGCCGCTTATCTCCCTGCCTTGCTGAGAGGTGCCCTTTCACACGGCAAGATTAGGAGAGGAAAGGACCATGGGGAGAAGCAATATCTTTATCAGACCAGCTTGGGTAATTTTAAAAAGGCTGCCGTGCTCCCAGCTCTGCCTTCCTTTGCTGGGACTCCAAAACCCCAGCTGCTTCTTGCAGCCCCACCGGCTGCTTTAGCAGAGGTTGTTTCTCCACCGCAGCTGCTTCCTGGGGAGCCTCTCGGAAGCTGCTTTGGAGAATGGCCCCAATTCCTCAAAAACCACCAGCAAAATTCCCCCATGGGTCTTTGCTTCCCGTTGGGTTTCCCTTGGGATGCTCACGTGTCGCTGCACGGGCTCCAGCACTTCCCCTTCCGAGCAGTCCCATGATATTTTCCCTGTTGTCCTCCTCCCCCCAGTGAGGAACCTACAGCCCCTGCCTCAGTTTCCCCTGACAGGTCTTGCTGGGAAAGAGAGGAAAATGAGTTCCCATGCTGAGCTTGCCCGACAGCAGAGAAAAGGGAGAGGAAAAAGGTCTGAAAGGAAGCGAGGGGCTGCCTCATTTGGGACGTGGGCTGCCCTTGGCCTCCGCTTCCTGCTGCTCCCATGACTCGGTGACTTGGTGGTGGCGGTTACGCAGCGGCGGGTGCTCGGCGGCTCAGCGAGGTGAGCAGGGAGCTCTGAGTCACTGCCGGGGCCGCCTCTGGCCCGGTGGGGCTACCAAGGGGCTGCTCGATGCCCGGCACTGTGTGCGTGTGTCCCCAGCAGACACACTGAGGAGAAGGGACGCGGGTCTCTGTTGTGCCCAGCAGTGAATTGTCCCCCAAATGGACCCAGCTGTGCCATGGGGGTTCAAGGCAAACCAAGTTGAGGGACGTGGAACGGGTCCAGCGGAGGGCCACGAGGATGGTCAGAGGGATGGAGCACCTCTCCTATGAAACAGGCTGAGAGAGCTGGGGGTGTTCAGCCTGGAGAAGAGAAGGCTCCGGGGACATCTCAGAGCAGCCTTCCAATATCTGAAGAGGCTACAGGAGAGCTGGGGAGGGACTCTTTGTCAGGAGGTGCAGTGACAGGACAAGGGGCAACAGTTTTAAATTGGAAGAGGGGAGATTTAGATTAGATATTAGGAAAAAAATCTTTACAGTGAGGGTGGTGAGACACCGGAACAGGTTGCCCAGAGAAGCTGTGGCTGCCCCATCCCTGGAGGGGTTCAAGGCCAGGCTGGATGGGGCTTGGAGCAATCTGCTCTGGTGGGAGGTGTCCCTGCCCAGGGCAGGGGGATTTGGAACTCGATGATCTTCCAACTCTAACCATTCTATGATGATTCTATGCTTCTAAGTTGTGACCACTACGAGAATCGCTGGTGCCACCCTCCCCGGGGCATTTCGGGGTCCCCTCCGGACCCACGCAGGTCTGCAGCCTGGCAGCCCGAGGGTCGGATACCGACGGGGCTGCCCTGCTCCTGGACCCCCCACCTCCTCCTGGGCCGGGAAGGGCCGGAGGCGGCTGCAGTGCGGAGGGTGCCCGGGAGAGGGCAGCTGGAACCCGGCGACGGCTGCGGGTAGCGCTCCGGGCTCGGCGGGGCTGCGGGGAGCAGCAGCCCGTGGGGCACCCACTCCATCACCACCCTGCCCATCACCACCCTGCCCATCACCACTCTGCCCATCACCACCCAGCCCTCTGAAGGGGCTGCATGAAAGCCAGGCTGGGATGTAGGGGGGAGAGAGGGTGGGTATTACCAGCTCAGCACGACTCCCATAGCCAAGCATTTCCAGATGTCACCCCTCCAGCCCCTCTCGGGGACCCCTCATCTCACGGAGGTCACCCGCTGCCGATGGTGTCCCACCCCGGGAAGTGCCACTTCCAAACCACCCACCGCACCCTGAGAAACGAAGAGGGACAGAGGGTGGAAGCTGAAAAGAGAAGTGGGAAGGATGGTTGGAAGTTGGTTAAGGCTTTTACAGGAAAAGAAAGCAATGGTTAAAAGCTGAGCCCGGTGCAGAGGGAAAGGGAAGCTGCAGAGTGTGTGTGTGTGTGTGTGTGTGCATGTATGAGGGCATCTGCACAGCTCTGCACAAACAAACAGAAAAAGCAGAAGTCAGTGGTAGTGAATTAGCAGTTAGGGGCTGTAGAAAATCCATACAGGAAGCAAAACAAAAGAGAAATCTCAGGCCGTGGGGGCTGAGGACGCTGAGAGGGCGCTTTTGAAACAGATGAGGCTCATAAAGAAAAGCGGGCAATAGCTGGGAGCTGGGACAGCCACCCGTGGGAAGGAGGGAAGGCACCGAGCTCCACCGACTGCTCGTCCGTGCTCAGAAAAAAGGCAGAAAGTGCCATTATGCATAAAGCAACAGCAGGAGGAATTAAAAAGCAGCTTTTAAGGTAAGATTTTATCACGTCAGCCACTCCCAGCCACTTCCCTGTGGGGTTTGGGGAGAGCTGGCTGGTTGCAGAGTTGCCTGGAGTGGGTGATGCCCACGGGGAGCGTGGGGTTACAGCCCTGCAGGAAAGCTCAAATCTGGTCTAGGGGCTTGGTGGGGCTGGAGGGGGGGACAGGGGGGCTGTGTCCACATGGCTGCGGTCTGGGGACGACCAGCCCTGAGCACAGCACCAGCTGGGGGGGTCCCACTATAATACTTTCCTTATCAGAAGAGGGTGGATTGGGAAGGGATGGGGCGAGTGACTGGGGTGTACTTTAAAGCATCCCCAAAAATGGAGCCTGCTGGCAATGGCACACAGATGCCCCTTCACAAACAGCTCAGTGTGCCTCAGCCTGCTCTCCAAGGGCAAATCCCACAGCTTCCACCTTCCCAACACCCTTTACAGACACTTGTGCCACTTCCCTGGGTTTCCCCAGCTTGGCGTGCTGGGAGAGCACTAGCACCAGCCTCTCTTGCATGCCCAGTATGAATGGCACCTGCAAAGGGGTCTGCAGGGCAAGGAGAGCCCCCTCCATCCCCTGTGCTGCTGCTGCTCAGGGAGGATGAGGCCCCAGAGGAGCTCTCGGGACAGCCGGTGACACGAACGAGAGGTGTCTATGGGCCAGCTGTGACAGTACAGACCACAAACCAGCCCTTTCCTGGGGAAAGAAAAAAACTAAAATGGTGCAGTGAAGGTTTATTGTCCTCCCATTCCCCATGGTTCGCAGGGCGGGTGGCTGCAGCTCTGCTCTGCTGTCCCTGCTTTCCTGGAGCAGGTTGGCAACCAGGATGGCAGCATGATGGCTGAGCCTGGCCTCTGTACACCCACCCCGGCCCTCCTTGGGACTGGAGGGACTCTGTGACTGCTCTGTCACGGCTGTCCCCCTCATCCACGGGACAGAACAAATGCGGGTCCTGTGGCCTGCCCGGGTGTGGGCAGTGCCCCGCGGTGCCTTTCGCAGCGAGATAATTTCCTCCACCGAAAGGCAGAGGAGAAACGATGAGAAACAGGGTTCGAGATGGTGTCTCGCCCACTGCTGCCACCGCAGAGGTCCCTTGGGTCCCAGTCGGCAGAGCTGTGGGAGGACAAAACAGGCAGGGACAGGAAAGCGGGGTGTTTTCCTGCACACACCCCTCCGAGCCCCCAGACGACCTCGCACCCGGGCTCCCTCCCGTCCCCCGAGGGGCAGGGACCAGGCGGGGGTGTGGGGAACACATAGACTGCGGTGCTCGGGTACCCCCAAATCCACAGAGAAAAAAACGGTAGAAGTAATAAAAACCTATTTTAAAATAAAACCAACCCCCACGAGCGCAGCCGGGCTGTTTATGCCTCTGCCTCCGCGGGCGCGGATGCGATAAGATAAAGACACTGGCGGGGAGGGGCGGCGCGGAGCGGTGCGCACCCGCGGAGCTGCCGGCAGGGCCGGGGCGGACTGTCTGCCGGACGGACGGCCGGACAGAGCGACAGTCAGACGGCGCGGCCCCTCCGCTCCGCCCCCGCGTAGCCTCCGCCCTCGGCCGCGCCGCTCCGCTTTACATAACCCGCCCGGGGCCGGGGTCCGTGTCCCCCCCTCCCACCATCTCCTCCCCTCCCTCTCTCGCCGCCGCGGCTTCTCTCGGCGGAAATGCGGAGCCGCCTGCCCCGGTTTCCTGCTTGAGCCGTGCCGTGCCGAGCCGTGCCGTGCCGTGCCGTGCCGTGCCGTAACCGAGCCGCCCGCCCCGTCCCGTCCCGTCCGGTTCCCGGGCGCAGCGCCGCGCTCCACCATGGGCGAGCGGCAGCCGGACGCCTTCTCCTGCAGGTAACCGCGGGCGCGCAGCGGGACCGGGCCGGGCTGGAGCGGGACGGAGGAAGAAGGGGGATGGTGAGGGGGTGGTGGTGTCCCCGGGAAGCGACGGCTGGAAAGTGAAAGTGGCGGCGGCCGCTCCTCCTGCCGCTGCCCCCACAGCTTCTCCGGGAGCTCCGGATCCTCTCCCCCCTTCCTCTGCCAGCCCTCGGAGCTCTCCTCCCCCCCCCCCCCCCCCCCCCCCCCCCCCCCGCCCCCGGGACCCCTTTTCTGCGGGGTTTGCTCTTACCCCGGTCCCCTTCCCCTGGTTCCCTCTGTCCGAGGACCACGGTCCCCCTCGGAGACCCTTGTCCTCCCTGCACCCTTTTCCCCCGCAGGCGCTCCCGATCCTAGGGGCTCTGTTCCCCAAATCCTGGGGACCCTCCTCTTTCCCGCACCCTTATACCACAGAGCACCCTCTTCTGGGGTGACTGTCCCCCTTAAGTTCCCCCATTTCCCCAGCCCCCCCCATCTAGGGGTGCAGCAGGCACAGAGCCAGCCCTGCCCCTCTCCTCTGCCTGCCCCCAGACCCCTGCCGTGGGGGTTGCCCTCCCTTTTGGAGGGCACAGGACCCCGGTGGTGGGAGGGTGATACCCACCTGCCCCAACCACCGTCCCGGGGTTCTGCCCTGCCCGTGGGGGCCGTGCCCTGCCTGCCTGCCCCGCTGCCCACTTCTCCTCTGCCCCCGTGCCCGCTGCGAGTGCCAAGCGGAGGTGCCAGCCAGAGCCTGCCAAGTGGCTCCTCTGGCTTTCTGCTCCCCGCGGACTTTGCTGGCTCGCAGGCTCTGCCTGGCTTGGCAGGCACAGGGGCTCGCAGCACAAGGCCGGGCAGCGTCCCGGTGGCCTCCCCGTGCCCTGCCAGCGTGCCCAGTCCTCGCTCGTGCCAAGCCCCGGCGGGGTCACCGGACCCGCTGGCTCTGAGAGAGGCAATAACACGGTCGTTTCTGCCTGGGCTGGGATTTACTGTCAAGGAAACTGGGGATGAGCTGCCGAGCTGCGATTTCGATATTGTTGTTGTAAATTGATTCAAGATGTGCCGGAGTTGTGGGCTGGTGGCCCCCGGGGGATTTTCCGGGGTTGCTGTGCTTAGGTAGGAAAAGCAGGCGGAGGAAGAGGTTTTTCGGCGCAGGGCTCGGGCGCTGTCAGCTCTCTCCCTGTCCCCGTCTGCCGTCGGGCTGTGCTGGCAGGTTACGGGATTTACTGGGGTTTAAAGGCCTGTGAAATTACTGGCAGGTTTCACTCTGACTTGTTTGTGACTAGATCAACGCCTCGGATTTCTTTTTAAGTCGCTTTTGGTGCAGGAAAGCTTTGTCTCTGTGCATTCCCTCCAGCCCCGACGCTGCTTTTAGTTTCTCCTTTGCCTTTATGTATTTATTGTCTCTGAAAACATCCGTTTTGGTTTCACTGGAGCCCCGTTGGGGAGATGGCTCTGCTGGCGCTGCGTATCAAGCTGGACAGATTTGGGTGGAAGTGCTAGTGGCTTTTGAGGGGTCTTAGGTCTTTGTCCCGTGGAGCTGAGGACACTGACCCTGGCGCTGCGAAGACGTGGGGACAAATCCCAGCGAGCGAGACGAAGTGAAAGTGCAAGAGCCTCGTCGCCAGCGGGGTTTGTGGTACCACCAGTGCTGCCGTGGGATCGGGGAGGAGGAAGGGCTGAATCCATCCCTGGGGGACCGCTGCCATGGGGAGGGAGAGCCAAGCGAGTGGGGGCGCTGAACTGCAGGCCCCCTCCTGAGCGAAGCTGGGGACCCCCCGCCTGCCGCTCCCCCGGGAGCGCTGCCTGCCCCCCCCAGCTTCTCTCACGCCTACACCGCAGCGATTCATTTCATGCAACAAAACAAACCCTGTCGAAAGAGGCCACACCGCTGCCGGGCTTTTCCCTGCAGGCAGTGGGTGTAGGAGAGCGTGATGATGTAGACGGGTTGGTTTGAAGGGTGCCAGACGCCACGGTGATGGGCACTGGGGTGAATGGAAGCAGGCAGGTCTTTGGGGAACTGGGCTGGCCACGGTGGCTCATCCTGGTGAGCTCTTGTTAACCAAGCAAGCTTGGAGCTTATGTTTGGCCCGAGATGGATTTAGGGTGGGCTGCCTCCATCCCATCTGTCCCAGCGGAGCAATCAGGGGAAGCGAAACGGGTGGATTTCCCCTGGATTTAAAGTGCCGTAATGTCGGCCGTGTCCCCAGAGCTCTGCAGTGCAGCTCAGCCCACGCAGAGCCGTAGATTAAGGCCAGCTCTGGCCTTTAATATAGCAAGTTGTGAAGTGCCAGGTGGTCAAACAAGAAAGGGTGTGTGTGTGTGTGTCCCAGTGGGGATAGGAGAGCAAAATCAGTGCCCCCAATTTCCAAAGAAAACAGCCTCCGTCAGCATGTGCTGGGATCTCTCTGACCTGCTCCTCTGTTGCTTTTGAGTTTGTCGGTTCAGTTCAGCTGAAAGAGAGAGAGGGAAGGTCCTGAGGTCCTCCTGGGATCCTCCAGCTTGAGTGGAAACAGCTGGCAGGCTGCAGGAAGCAATAGTGCTGTGCCATCACCTTCTACAAGACCCCAGAGAATCCACACCACTGCAGGGGGCTATACCCAGAGAGGAGAGCAGGACAGTGCTGGGCAGTTTCTACCATGGGTTGTGCTGGCCTGATTCACAAATGGCCTCTGCTGGTGCTGCTGTAAATAGGTGGGTGCAGTTTTGGGGGGGGTGATAAGGGCCCTGTCCCCCTCCTTGCCTCCCACGGGGTCTCCCTGCTGCCCTGGGTGCGTGGGCTGGGGCTTTCTCTTCTGCTCAGGGGTAAGTCAGCAATATTTACCCCACTGGTGAAAACGGACTGGTAGAAGGGAGAAGAGGCTCGGCTGAAGGGCAGCAGTAAAACTTTGTGGGATTTTCCAAGGCTGTGGAGTCAGGGCTGCTTTCCATGGCTCTGCTCACTCACAGCGACTGTGCCCAAGGGTAGGGGACATGCCATGAACATGTTGTGTTGTGACTCAGCTCTGAGGAGAGTGAAATTGGGGTTCTCCTCTTCATCACCCCTCCGTATCCTGCATCCAGAGGCTGCAGCTGGACCCTTTCCCTCCTTTCCCCCTGCACCAGCCCCTCCTGCCTCACCGAGCAGCTGCATCTCCGTGTTCACCGCCAAATGGCCACACAGCCCCATGCTTTCAACCCAGGATCACGTCCAGCTGGTCCTCCAGCATCCACCACCCCGGACCTCAGGGGACTGGGATGCAGAGAGGGGCTTCAGGCCTGCCCTGGTACCATCCCAGGGGGATGCTCTACACCACCCAGCCCTTTCAAGCCCGCCTCTGCTGGGCTACCTCCTTCCAACCCCCAGGGACCTGCATCCCCCTGAACTCCCCCAGGGACCTGCATCCCCCTGAACTCCCCACACCAGATGCTCTCCCATTGAAAAGTGTTGTTCATTGTAACCCAGCCTTTTATAGCTGCCTTGCAAGTGGGCTGCGGGGCTGTGCCAAGAAAAGGCTGCTGCCGGCTCAGAATAGCTCTTTTCATGGAGGACATCCTGGGAAGGAACAATGTTCCCGCTCTTGGGATTGTGGGAACTGTGTATTTCTGCCACTCGGGGAAGCCGGGAGCTCTGGGGCCGTCGAGGGCGTCTCCCAGCCCCTCGCTTCGCTCCCTCCTGAAAATAGTCCTGGGGGGTGAATTTTGAATAGCGTTATAAAAGGGAGCCTAAAATGCCGCCGGCTGCTGCTTTTCCTCTGGTTGGAGAAGAATTGTTTCTGGAAGAGCCGGCACATAAATCAAATTTCCTATTTACGTTGCTGGCGTGCGTTTTCCTGGCACGGAGAGCGGCGGCGAGGACTCGGGGCCGGTTTCATTTTCGGATCGCGGCGGGCTGGCTGCGCTGCACATGCCCGGGGGCAGCCGGTGCACACGTGCGTGTGTGAACGGGGCTCGCTCAGCACCGGGCACAGTGACACAGTCTCTGCTTCCTCACGTTGCCCTTTGAGGCCAAGTTTCACTGAATTTTCGCTGAATTTTTAGAGTTGGAAGGGACCGTAGAGATCATCTAGTCCAACTCCCCTGCTGAAGCAGGATTGTCCAGAGCTTGAGCATGTCACTCAGGATGGCATCCAGGCGGGTCTTGAAAATCTCCAAAGAAGGGGACTCCACGACCTCCCTGGGCAGCCTTTTCCAGGGCTCTGGTACCCTCACTGTGAAGCATCTTTTTCTCATATTTGAGTGGAACTTCCTATGTTCCAACTTATGCCCGTTACTCCTTGTCCTCTCACTGGCACTGAAAAGAGTTTGGCTCCCTCCTCCTTCAAACCACCCTTTAGATACTTATAGGCATTAATAAGGTCTCCCCTCAGCCTTCTCTTCTCCAGACTAAAGAGTCCCAGCTCTCTGTCTTTCTTCATAAAGAAGATGCTCCGATCCTTGAATCATCTTCATTGCCCTTTGCCGGACTCTTTCCAGTAGCTCCTTGTCCCTCTTGAACTGGGGAGCCCAGAACTGATTTGCAGCACTGGCTACTGGAGAGTGCCTGGCCAGCACCTCCACAGCCCTCTGCGTGGCTTTTTGGGAAGCTGTCCCTGCAGCCCCTCCATGTCAAGGCCGGCTCCAAGCTGCTCATCCTTCAGGAGCGGGTGGCAGACCTGTGGCGGTGGCCCCTGGTGTTGCCCGCGTGTTGCTTGGTGTTGTCACCTCCTCTGGGTGCAGTTCAACAGCAAATGCATCTGCTGGGAATTTTTTTTTTTGCTACCACGAAGGCACAGATAACCCATCGCCGGATCCAAGCCATGGGTTACCCTCCTGGCCAGTGCCGGCATCCGCTGCTGCAGCAACATTCGCCAGGTTGGGCAAGAGTTTAATGAAATCTCCTGGGGGCGGCTCGGCTGCAGGGCTGGATCCTGTGCAAGCTGGGGCTCGCCGTCCCAACCCGCATCAAAGCCAGCCCGTGGCTGGTCCATCCCATCCTGCTCTTCCTCAAGAGCCCGAGCCAGCACCCCAAACCAAACCCAGCACCCCTGGGACAGGGCGGGCTGGGTGGCACGCAGCTCCTCCAGTGGCTCTTTCCCCCCCATCCCAAGTAGCCCCGTGGTGTGTGTGAGGCTGAGCTGGATTCTCCAGTTCAAATTAAAGCAATTCGCCATTGTGACAAGTCCTTCCTCTCAGTGGTGACCTGCAGGATGGCCAGGAGCCCCTCATACGAATGTTTGAGGTGTAAGGGATGTGGATTTGGAGCCACTGGCTGATGAGTTCTGGCATCATGGAGCATGACAGGCTGGAGAAGCCCATGTGGCAGCGGGTACTTGCATCCCTGCGGCATGTCCCTGCCCAAACCTGAGATGCTGCTGCAGTAGCTCAAGCGTGTATTCAGCTGGGATATCTGGAATAGCCATTTCCATGGGAGAGGGGTGCTGGGCAGGAGCAGGGAGGGTGGCACTGCCTTTTGTGCTGGTCCTGGCAGGAGAAAGTGCTGGGGATGTATTTCCCATCGTCGTGCCGGTTGGAAAAAGCACGTTGCTGCCGGAGATGGCATTTGGCTGGTTCTCGCCACATGGTGCAGGCAAAGCCTGGCTTTTCCCACACCGCAAACTTCTCCCAAAGCTGGCGTGGAGGGAGCCCCGAAACCTTGGAAGGCGAATTCCCTGTCCTGGGAATCTCCCACCCTGCCTGAGGAGCCGTCCGTGTGAGGGTCCTTCTGCATTTTGAGGGGGAGAGCATCCCCCCGAGCGTGGCGGCGGTGCTGGCGGCCGTGGCGTCAATTCCCGGGCGCCGGAGGAAGCGGGATGGCAGGGGAGGATGCTGAGTCACGGGCAGGCTGGTGGCGCTGATAGACGGCCGGGTGCGGGGCCCTGCCGGGGGGTACGGCCAGGCCATGGGGCAAGCGCACGCCCGGCACGGCCACGCAACACCGGCCGGCCCCGAGCCTCGGGTGGCTCTTCTGAGAAGCCGGGCCCCCGGCGAGGCTGGCTGGGGACAGATAACATCTCCCCTCGCCTAGAAACTTCGCAGGACGTACTAGGAAGGGCAGCGGGTGGGCAGAGATAGAGCTCTGCTTCCCGGCGTTATCGCTTCCCCGGCTGCAAACCAGATCCGCCATGCCGGCACGCTCCCCATCGCCCCGTTCCCTTCCTCCCAGCCCCTTGCATTTTTGCTTATTTATTACATTTTTCCTCCCCCTGACCAATGCAATCACTTTTCCTCCCTTCCAAGCTGCTGGGGCGCTGCCGCCGTGTAGATGGCGTTTTGGGGAGGCGGTGGTGCCCGTGCCGGCGCGGCAGGATCCGGGGTGGGTTGGCCGATGTTTCCTGCCCGAGCGGAGTGCACGGTCCCGATAAGTGCCGTGGGCGAGCACGAGGTTCAGTGGTAAGCAGTGGGGCGCAGCCAGGCCAGCTGTGGGGAACGCCGCTGCCGGGCTCAGCCGGGCACGCCGGGGCCGCCTGTGTGCTGGCCATGGGTGCCATCAGATTGGCCCGGCAGCAAAATCTGCTCGGGGCAGAGATATGGCGTGGTTTGCCAAGAGCCCAACGGCCCCTCCGTCCCATGGGTGGCAGGGCATCCCCCCAGGGACACATGGTCCCCCCGCCCTGTGGTTGTATCTCCCCGGGATTGCTGGGGCTGGGTGGATCTGGCGGGCAAGGCAGCTCAATCTTTGGATTTCTCCAGCTTTTCGTGTTTTTTCCTCCCCGTCCCGCCCCCACTCCGGTTTTATCAGCTCTGTTGAAATAAGTCCCTGGAGGGAAACCCATCGAAGCCTTGGCAGGAGGCGAGCGGATGCGGGCCGGCCGGGCGTCCCCTCGGGGCAGCGGGCAGCTGCAGGCAGCTGTGCTGGCAGGAAGCCCCACAGACGCCCCGCTCCGGGACCTGCCTGCACCCCACCTCGCAGGTGGGGAAACTGAGGCACAGCCCTGTGAGGCATTGATGGGTACAGCCATCAGCCTGTGCCGGGTGGTGGGTGAGGGCTGTAGTGGTTGCTGTGTGGCCGTGCCGCTCACTGGGGTGCCACCAGCCCCCGGGGCTGGCTGTGGTGTGTGTCCCCCCTGTCTTTGATGATCTAATTGTCATGTGTCCCAGGCCACTCGCCCTGTGGGGGTGCATCTGGAGTGGCATGTGGCCACGCTGGCCAGGGGCTACTGAGGTTGGGGGGGCGGGAGGGAGGCAAAGGGGCACTGGGACCACCCTGAGGCCGGCGGTGTGCTCTGTCTTGCAGCGCGGCCGCCTCGCTGGAGCCACGGCAATGAATGGGCACGCTCTGCCGGCCGGCACGCCAGTGCATCCCCGGGGCTGGCATGAGTTCTGCGAGCTGCACGCCATCAGCACCGCCAAGGAGCTGGCGCGGCACTACCTGCGCTTCGCCACCGAGCACCCGCACCATGACCTCCTGGCCGCCGAGAACTTCTCGGTGCAGTTCACCGACCTCTTCCAGCAGTACTTCTGCCACGAGGTGAAAGAAGGCTTCGCCATGAACCAGCTCCGCATCCTGCCTGCTGGCCCGGCACGGGATTACCGGGACACTCACCGGCGGCAGACGGACGTCTCCTTGGGCACGGCGACCACCAAAACCGAGACTGAGCCTGGTGCCCACCCCGAGCAGCCTGTCCGAGTCCCCGAGGCTGCCCCGATGGGGCTGCGCAAGTCCTGGAGCTCGGAGGAGCTGGCGGGGCCGGCGCGGCGGCCCTTCTCGCTCAGCCAGCTGCGCAGGAGCTGGCGCAGCTTCTTCCGACGCCGCTCCTCGGACACCCTCCCCGGGGACGGGGACGGGGAGGCGGTGGCGGCGGCGGCGGAGGTGGCTTTCAAGCCGGGACTGGGCAAACGCATCCTGCCGTGGGGGCTGTCGCGGGAGCAGCCCCCCGAGGTGCGCAAGGAAGGGCTCCTCAAGTACGGGCTGCTGGACGAGAGCTCCCTGGACAGTGGGACGCGCTGGCAGCGCTGCCGCCTGGTGCTGCGGCGAGCGGGGACGCCCGAGGGTGAGGACTACGTGCTGGAGCTCTTCGACCCGCCCAAGGTAAGGGACCTGCTGGATCTTTGCCCGTTTCAGCCCGGTGGTGCTGTGCGGGTGATGCTGGCAGCGCGTTGGGGTGGTGGCACATCCCAGCGGGAGGAGCGGGGCAGCCCTGGTTGCGAGAGGCTCTCCCCGTGGGTAACGCCTGGGCCATGGAGACTGCACCCTGGTTATTTGAGACCTCCAAGGAGAGCCACGCCACTGCCTTGGGCTCACATTTTGGGGGGAAAAAGGTGCCATGCCCACGTGCCAAGCGTGGTGGAAACACTAATTATTGCAGTCATCCAAGATGCAATTGCCTTTCTTCCTGCTGGGAGCCCAAGCCTGTTTTTTCTGGCTAGAAGCAGAGCACCCACCTTGTCCTTGGTCCAGAGCTGAGGATAAGGGGCTGGTGGCCTCCACACCGCTCATCCTCAGCCCCATGGATCCGTCCCAGCAAGGCAGGGGGTCGTTGGGTCTGGCAAACCCCAAGTTCACCCTGTCCCCACTGTGCCACAGCTTCAGCAGCCGGGGCATCTGCTTGCCTAGGCAAGCTGGGAAAGGAAAGGAAAAATAGAAATTAGGCTGTGTGCCTTCCTCTGTTCCTTGTGGGACCTGTAAGGGAGTTTAATTTTATTTTTTATAAATACTTTCGTGGCTAGAAATTCAGATCCCGGCTACCCCGGGGAGCTCCCGTGGTGCTTGGATGCCGGCTGGAGCGGAGATGATGCAGGATGTGAGAGAAGGGGGAGCGATGCGGGGGGAGCCGTGGTGTTTAATCTTTAAAAAGACAGTTCCTCCACATGGCATGTCTTACGCAGGCTTTATGGGCTGGGTTTTCTCTTTCTTTTTCCCTTTTTTTTTTTTTTTTTGGTGCTTGTTTAACTTTGATGACTAACTTGTGCTTCAGAAAGAGGAAGCCTCGGGTAGAGCCAGAGCCTTGGGGCTGTGTTTGCCGCTCACCACGGCAGCGGGGCCAGGGAGCAGCTGGCTAAATTCTGGCTATTTCTGTCAAACTGCCCCAATATTAAATATTTTTGAAAAAGAACCAAAACCAACAAAAAAAAAAACCAAAACAAAAAACCCAAACCCAAAGCCAGAAAAACATAAATATTTTAAAAAAGTAAAAGCCAATTTTGCTCTGTTGTGTCAGGGCTTGCAGTTGTTTGTCCTTATGGGAGCCTGTGGCCCCATCCCAGGGCACAGGGAGGTCTGACTCCAAAATGGCATCATTTGGGGGCTCCTTGAGGGTGGTCCCAGCAGCCGGGCAGGGTGCTGACGTGGTCCAGACCCCGGCTCACCCACATAGCACTGGGTACGTCAGGCCCTGCCGCAGGGAACGTGCCGGACAGTTGGGGAGGAGGCGTTGGGCTGG
Source organism: Scolopax mira (assembly GCA_004320125.1). Classification (NCBI taxonomy): domain Eukaryota; kingdom Metazoa; phylum Chordata; class Aves; order Charadriiformes; family Scolopacidae; genus Scolopax; species Scolopax mira. The sequence continues at coordinate 172,275 of BJBW01007607.1, forward strand.
TGCTGTTTTGGGCTGGTGGTATCTCAGGCGCTGCTGCCAGCTTTGCTCCTCTGCATCCTCGGTGGCTATTGCCCAGACCTGCCCTCGGGGCTTTGCAAATAAAAGCCAGCCAAAAATAAAGGCGAAGCGAGGGAATACCCTCCCAGAGGTAGCTGTGCTCCCCACTGCGGGGGGGCTTGGTGCTCAGGTCCCAGTGTTGCCTCTCCATGGTCACCTACCCATGCCACCCCCCCTGCCACCAGAGCCCCTGTGCATTTTTTCCCCCCCTGCACATGAATGCTGAGGGGGATTTGGCCACCTCCACGCTCTGCGGTGTTATTCCTTGCCATCTGCAACAAATCTTTGTCCCACAGAGATTTCCCAGTGAGTCCCCATCCACGTGAGGTTGGGGACCCTGTGGTCCCCTGGGCCCCTGAGCAGAAGGGTTTCTCAGCCAGGTCTGCGGAAGGGGAGGGGGGTTGTTCCTTGCTGGATTTCGCGAGTCTCCCCACTAAATTGCTTCCTGTGCAAATATTCTCAGGGCGGGTCCTTCCTTTCTAATTAATTGGGCCGGGGCCAGGTCTTGTCTCTGTTACAGCAGAATCAATCCGGCCCCTTTCCCAGCAACCACAGTTGAGTTCTGGGGGCAGGGGAAAGTGCTGGTGGGTCCCGTTCCCCAAACCCAGCAAGGGGGCAAACCTCGGAGCAGTGGGAACAGAACAACTTGTTGGCAGTTTGGGGGTTTTTCCTTTAAAATAACTAAATGATGGCTGCACGGAGCCCCCTCCCCTCTGTCCTCCAGCCCTGAGATGCTCGCAGGGCTTTGCCGCTGCCTTTTCCCCGGAGTCGTGGATCTGTTCCTGATTTAAAGATACCATCGATCATCGTGAAAGATTAATGTTTTTAAATAAGTGACTGTAGAAACACTCCCTGGGGGCTTTTATCCCTGGCTGGTCCCTCTTCTTCTCCCTTTCTATCCTTTAAATGCGATGTAAACCGAAATTCAGCTCAGCCTCCCAGCTTTACAGCACCAAGCCAAGTCTCCAGATACTCAGCACCTTGCAATGACCTTGGCTCCGTGGGGAAAAGAAGGGGAGGGGGTGGTGTTAGCCCCACACGTGTCCCACCGCGGCTCAGCTGCTGCTCCCTCACTGCTTTTGGTAGCTTTTATCTTATTTTTCCCCCCTTAGTGGGCTCCAATGGTGCCTCTCAGCCTAATCCTGTAACGTGCCCGGCATCAAAGGGAGCAGGGTGCTTTGAAGAGCCCTTAATCCCATTTGCTGCTTGGGTGCCCGTGGCCGGCGCTGCGCCGGGCGAAGGGGTGAGTGCTGGTGAGTTGTGTCAGAGCCATCCCTATGGCTCTGCCCAGCCTGGGCATCCCCAGGGATCTGCTGGTCCTGTGGGAGCTTCAGCCGGATGAGATGGGGGCTTCCCATCCCCATGCAGCTGCTGCTGGGGTTGGTTTTGGCATCGCTCCTTCCTCCTTCGAGGGCTGGAAAAATGATGTTGTGAAGGATTTGGATTTGGAGGCGATGGGATGCGGAGCTCTCCCGGGAGCGGGTCACCGGGCACCGCTGGGTTGGGGGCACCCGAGGCAGGGTGAGGGGCACCCAGACCCCCACGGTGGGGACACGCTGGAGGACCGGCACCAGGGTGAGGTGACTCAGATGCATATTGGGGTATCTATAATACTTGTACATAGGGGTGTACATATTCATGTGCACAGAAAAACCAGTGAAACCCTGGGGATGGTGCGAGGCACGGAGACCAGGTGGATTCTCTGATGGCTAATATGAGGGCAATGCTCACAAATCCTCCCTGCTTTCCATGGAGGCACTAAGGGCTTTCTCCTCTACCACGCCATATAGTCTCATAGAACTTGTAGGATCGGGTAGCTCTGAGGCCCCCCTGCCTTCATAAATTTAAGCTAAAGCTGAAAAAACAGGTTTGTGTGTTTTAGGGTGTTTTGGGGCTGCCCTGTTCATCAGCTGAACCCCAGCCTTCAGTGCCTCTTACACGGCCAAGTCCTAAACTCCATGAAAACTGTGATTTGCAACGGAAATGTCCCAAGCTGTTTCTGTTGACCAGATGTTTTTACAGGAAGGGGAAGGGAAATGGGATTTACATTTGCGCTGGAATCTTTATAGCATTTTAATGAAATCCAGTGCATCCCGTAAATTGATGGCATGCCGAGACGAGCCGGGAAGACTCCTTCCGCTGAAAACCCGTGGTGCCTGTGTCATAGCTCCTATGTCTCCAGCCGTGGCCACAGGAGGAGCAGTATTTTTATCTCTGCTCAGCGTGAGACTGCTTTGACTTCCTTTTTTTCTTTTTTTCTTTTCTTCCCCCCCCCCCTTCCTTTCACCTGAAGCTGGTTTCTGAGAACTGCCACCTCCTGAGCCAGCAGGTCCTGTGTGTTGCTGGGCTCTGATTTTCAGCGCTCGGGGCTCTGTGCGGAAGCCGGTCAGGCATAGGGTGGTGGTGAGGGGGGGGGGGGGGGGGGGTACACCCCAGCATTGTGGTCCCCATCCTGCCTTCTCCTGGAGCTGTTTTGTACCTCCAGGAGCAATTGGGGCTGCTCAAATGTGACCTTAAGTGACTCAGCTGAGGATATATGGAGATATAAGGAGAGGAGCTGCTTTGCTGGTTCCTGCCCACAGGGATGGAGAGGCCATATTTTGGGAAGCCTTGACCCCAGCTGTTTTTCCATCCCTATCCCATGCAGGGACTTGACCAAACCCCATCTTCTGCAGCACAACACTTTCCTTCTTGTCCAAACCACCTTTCCTCTTTACTAGCGACCTATAATTATGTTTAGAAACAGGATGTGCCAACTTGGAGGCACAAATACCCTTCTCCCCTCTGCAGCCCCATGAGCTCCTCTGTTCCTCCATCCCTGCAAAAAATGGATGCAAAATGGTCTTTTTCTTCCGGGACCACCACAAGCAGGGCACTCACTGCCCATGGACTCTGGCAAACCAAAACTCCGGCAATGGTTGCCCCACGGGAAGGTGTTTGGTGACAGGAAGCATCTCGATGTCCCGTTGTTGCCCTGGCCCAGGGAAAGGCATCTTTGTGTCAATCTGGATCCCATTTGGTGTCCTCCATCCTGTGAGCTGGAGTGGGCTGGACCATGTGTGCTCCTGTCCTCATCCCCGTTGTTTGCCCAGGGGCCAGCTGGCTTGTGCCACATTTTTTTTCTCTCTTTGTTGCAATTAAAAAAAAGTTAAAGAATCCCAGGCTAGCGGGGGTTGCTGCTTTGATCCTCCAGCCAAGAGTGACCCTGTAGCATTGTCCTGTGGTGGCTGGACAGCACATGGACAGAGAGCTGCATCCTTCTCCTGGCATCCACAGGGACTGCATCCCTCTTCTGGTGTCCTTCTCCTGGCAACCCCAGGTACCACATCCTTCTCCTGGCATCTTCAGGGACTGGATCCCTCTCTTGGATCTCCAGGGACCACATCCCTCCCCTGGCGTCCTTCTCCTGGCATCTCCAGGGGCTGCAACCCTCACCTGACATCCTTCTCCTGGCAACCCCAAGGATCACATCCCTCTCCTGAAATCTCCAGGGACCGCATCCCTCTCCCAGCATCCATAGGGTCTGCATCCCTCACCTGGCATCCCTCTCCCAGCAGCCCCAGGGACCACATCCCTCTCCTGACATCCCCAGGGCAGGACCCAGGAAACCTGCCATGGGCCAAGAGCCCGGAGGGGTTTGGGTGCACAGCGATTCCTTTGGGATAGGTGAAATTGCACCCAAGGGTGCTCGGAGCCGCACCGAAACCCGCCCGCAGACTTTCACCGCCGAGCAGGGCGGGCGGCACATCCCCTCTCCGCTTCGCTTTCGGCGCTGCGCCACTCGCTGTTCTTCGAAGGCGCACGGGGCTGGGCGTCCTTTTGGCTTTTTGAGATTTTGGTGGTGAATTTTTAAATATTTCCCCCCCCCCTCTTCTTTTTTTTTTCTTTTTAGTATCGGAGGGTGAGGGCGCACGGGGAGGGGGGCGATGAGACAAAAGGTTATTTGTCATTTATTAACCACAACTTTTTCCATCCTTGGTCATGCACGGAAAAAACACTTTTAGCAGCGTAACCACAGCCCCGGCGTTAATTGCTGAAGAGCAGAGTTTCTTATTTTGGAAACTGTGTTGCTGGGATGGAGCTGGCCGGGGCGTGATTGGGTTGCAAGGGGAAGGGTGCGGGACAGACCCCCCCCCAACCTGCCACTTCCCGGGGCGCTGGGGATATGGGGGTTTGCAGGAGAGAGGCTCGGAGAGTTTCCTTTCTTTTTCAACCCCATCCTTTAAAATCCACCCTGCTGTTGCTGCGGGGGCTTTGCCCCACTGCCGTGACCCCCCCCCTCCCCTGCTCACAGTCGGGGCCATCTCCCTTTGCAGGGATGCTGCAGAGCTGCATCGGGTAGGAAAACACCACATGCGAGCTGAGAAGTGAGCAAAAAATGGGGATATTAAGTAAATCACAGGAAGAGGGACTGGGAAAGCGCTGAAGGACTGCGCTGCTTCCCCACAAGCCTCCCACGGCTGGGGGTGTGAGGCGCCGGGGGGGTGCTGGGTCCCACTCAGCCCTGGCAGCTGGTGAGAGTTGCCCGGCGGTGTTTTTTGGGTGGTTGTCTCTTTTTTTATTTTTTCCTTTTTCTTGTCTTTTTTTTTTTTTTTTTACGGCCCAGGATGTGGTTGTTTCAAGGCTGAGTGCTGCTTCTTTCAAAGGTAAATATTTATGAGAGCCTCTGCGCAGGCAGTGGGGGGTCTGGAAGGATTCATCCCAGCAGTGGGGGCTTGGCTGGAGTGAACCCCCCCCTCCTCCCCGCCGAGCAGCCGGTCCCAGTTCCCACCGATGCCCGTGATGGGCATCGTGGTGTTCCACATCATCTTGAGGTTATGTTATGTTAAAAAATAAGCATTTTGGGCAAGATCTGTTTCCTTCAGCTGGGCAGGGCGCAGCATAGGGATGGATGGGGCAGGTCCTGCTTTGTGACCGAAATACCCTCCCAGGGAGAAGGGGGGAAGGCGAGGGGGGGGATGAATACTCTTCCTTGGGCTCCTGAAGCTCTTACATCGTCCTGGGTGATGCAAAACCCCAGGGTGATGCAAAATCCCAGGACATCCTGGGGACTGTGGGGACCCTATGGGGGGGTCCATGCTGGACACCCCTCGTCCCCCAGCCCTCGGGGGTCAGGCTTTGGGGTGACCCCGTCCCCGGCTACAGCCGGCTCTCGCTTGCACGCAGACACCTTGTTTACTTTCTGTGCTTGTTATTTATTCCAGGAAATTATTAAAGCAGCCCACGCTGGAAGCGAGTTTGGCTTAAAATAAATAAAATAAAAAAAAAGAATGAAGGGGCTGGCGGATGCTGCCTGTTTACAGATCCTGTTTATAGCCCCCGTCTTCCCAATCCTCACCAGGAATGTGAGCCGCTGGGCTCTCTGCTTTTTTGGGGTGGTTTGCAGGGTTTTGGGGAGGGAATGTTGGCTTCTTTGTGCGGATCCAGCAGCCACTGAGGTTTATCAATGCAGAAAGAGGGGCAGTCAGCCCCGAGGATGGAGTGGGGGGCTCTGGCTGGACCCCCTGAATCCATCTCTGTGGGTATGGATTTATTCAGCAGCTCTTGGGGTTGTGTTTATAGCGCTCCAGGTTTAATTTAATAAGAAATATGGGCTCGGTGGGTCGGGGAGGGGGGGGTCTGGGCTGTGTTTTCTTGTGTCTCCTTTTGCTCAGCAGCCGCTTGGGATGGGAACAGAAGGAGCTTTGTGCCCCGGCTGCCCCTGAGCCAGCGCTTCAGGCCAGCACAACGGTGCCTCTTGTCACCGCTGAGCCTGGTCCCCTCGGGGATGGCTCTGTCCCCCACCCCGGGCTTTGGGGATGCCTCGAGACGGGGTGTCTTGGAAACTCTTTTGTTCCTCAGGTGGTGATGGGTTGAAGATGCTGGCTGAGGTTTGGGGTGGGCAGAGAAGGGTTTTTGGGAAGGGGATGGCCAGGGTCTGGGAATGCTTGAGGTGGGATCATCTCTCATGGACAAAAATGGCACGTCCTGTGTCCATCACCTCAAGCCCAGAACAGTGAACCCCGTGACAGCACTCAGTGGTGCTGTCAGTAGGTTTCAGAGTGAACAGCTTCCGCATGCAATCAGAGAGGCTGGAGTGTGCCACCCTAGGGTCCTCCACAGTTACCTTTGAGGAGGTGAGCTGGGCTGGGGGGACCCTGCAGGGTGCAGGAGGCACATGAGAGGTCAGGGATGTGCAGAGAAATGGCCCAAATCAGTGGGATCCCAACCCCTGTCCTCAACAGTGGTGTTGGCACGGGGCTGCAAGGGGTGGACTCACCCCCTTGGGATCAGCCATGGGGCAAATGCCCGAGGAGGAGCATTGGGATTAGCTGTGCTACCAACCCCCTGGAGCACCTGGATTAGCTGCGGGAGGACAAGCATTGGGATTAGCTGAGCGCTGGGATTAGCCAGGGTGCAAATCCCCGAGGATGGACAGTGGGATTAGCTGCGGGACAAACACTCAAAGACACGTGCTGGGATTATCTACAGTGCAAAGTCCTCAGGGATGGGCATTGGCTTTAACCACGGTGAAAACTCCCGAGGACAAACACCAGGATTATCTGTGATGGACCTGTCCCCGAGGATGAATGCTGGGATTACCCATGGCACAAACCCCCAAGGATGATCACCAGTGCAGCAGACACCTTGCACCCTCCAACACAAGCCTTGGTGCTCCCCACAAGCCCCACAGGACCCCTGTTGCTCTACGCTGGGACAATGAGACGTGTTTCCCCTCTGGTTTGCCTGGTATCCCCACTCCGGGAGGGGGATGTGTGTCTCCGTGCTCCTGGGAAACTTAACAAAACTCCCCAGGGCTGTGGGCGCGGGATGTGGTTTTACATCGGCATAACCCAGCGCTCGCACTGCTGTGGATTTTGGTGGCCATCCGTCTGCCCGTCCATCCCTCTGTCCCTCCACTGGCAGCCCAGGGGGTCTGTGCTGGGCCAGGGCGCGCTGTGGGTCCGGCTGAGGCTTGTCCTTTAGGGAAGGGGTGCGATGGTGGGACTCTGTGATTTACAAGAAGCAACAAATCTTGCCTGTATCCGTCGGGGACTTTGCACGAGGGCTTGGGGCGCTTCCCCGCCTCCCGCGGCGTGACTCAGAGTGGAAGCGAAAGAGCTGGCGCGGGGAAATCCCCAGCACGTGGAGGGGCTGGTGACAGCGACCGCTGCTCTCGAAGGATTTTCCCTCTGCTCCACACAGTCTTGGCACGCCAGCCCCACCGTCATCACCGTGCCACCACCGTCATCGCCGTACCACCACTGTCATCATTGTGCCACCACCGGCATCATCGTGCCACCACCATCGTCACCACGACACCACCTGTCATTGCCATCATCCCCGTGTCACCGCCATCCTCCCCATGCCACCGTCATCATTGCTGTGCCACCACCATCGTCTCTGTGCCACCACCACCTTTGCCATCAGGGGACTGGGCACTAGTCAAATCTGCTGGGAAGGGTGGATGGCTCCAGCATCCTCCTGTGCAAACCAGCATGGTGGGTGCTGGGAGTGTTTTGGGGACCTGGCAGAAATCAGATGAGCCCAGGGGTGTCTGGGTGGGTGGTGGGTACCGGAACCCAGTGTGTGGGTGATGCTGGTACCAGTTGAACCTAGAGGAGCCTGTGGCTCTCCGGCTGTGGGCAGCGTGGAGCTGCGATTTTGCTCTCATTCTTGGAAAGCTGCCTGCTTCCCTCTTTTCCCCAGCTGAAAAAGCTCTCCCACCATCTCCAGTGTCCCCTGTGCATCCATGCAGGTCGTGCTCCGTACGGCCTCAACTTAAGAGCATCACGGCGAGAGCTTTCCTGGCACGTTTGGGCAGGCTGGGAGGAGTTTTGCTCCCACCCCGCCTCCAAAAAAAAAAAAGAATATCCAAAATATCCTCGTTGGGGAGGTGTGGAGGGACCCGCTGTGCCAAGCCCTCCTGGGTGGTGGTTTCCCCACCGCCGCTCACACGTGCAGGTGGTGGAGGCACGGGGAGAGGTGTGCCCCGAGGGCTGCCGGATGGCACCGAAAAGCAGCCGTGGGCACGGGCAACCCGCTGGCACCGCAGCTCGCCACGGCCTCACGAAAAAACACAGGTAGTAAAGAAAGTGGCGGGCGAAGGAGCTGCGTCGAGAGCTGTTACTGGGGGTTGGCAAGGAGGAAACGCAAGCCGGCTCCTCTCCGCGCCTGCAACGCCCCAGCGCAGCTGTGACCTTGGCTCGACCTTCAGCTCACGCTGCCGGCACGACCACAGCACCGAGCTGGCATCGCTCTCCTTCCTATGTTTGGCAGATGCTGGCAAAACCCACTTTCGCCCAGGGCCGCCCTGCCCTCCCCAGGTGTGTGGTGGCCACGGATGCCATGCTGGAACACTGCATCCAGTCCCAGCTCAAGAGGGACAGGGAACTACTGGAGAGAGTCCAACGTAGGGCAACGGAGATGATGGAGGGATTGGAGCATCTCCTTTACGAGGAAAGACTCAAAGAACTGGGGCTCTTTAGTCTGGAGAAGGCTGAGGGGAGACTGTATCTATGTTTTCAAGTTCCTAAAGGGTGGGTTAAAGGAGAATGGAGCCGACTCCAGTGGTTTCCAGTGACAGGACGAGGGGCAACAGGCACAAACTGGAACATGGGAAGTTCCACTCAAATCTGAGGAAGAACTTCTTTCTGGAAGAGGCTGCCCAGGGAGGGTGTGGAGTCCCCTTCTCTGGAGATCTTCAAGACCTTCCTGGATGCTGTCCTGAGTGATGTGCTCTGGACAACCCTGCTTGGGCAGGGAGTTGGACTGGATGATCTCTAGAAGATCCCTTCCAACCCTGTCAAATCTGTGAATCCGTGCTGGCTCTCCCCACGCTAGTGCTCCCCGTGACATCCTGCCCCAGGTGTTGGGGATGTGGGGACATGGGACAGGAGGTGCAGTGGTGTCCCCCACACCAGATTGTGCCTTGGGCTCCAAGTGGGATGCTCTGGGCTGGGAGCAGGAGAGAGTTTCGCTCTGGGGGCATTTTCCTCCATCTTCCAGTTTGCCCCACGTTCCCCAATGCTGGGGACAGCTCTGACCTGGCTGAAACTTTGTATTTTTAAACCCTAGACAAAAAAAATCCTCTGCAAAGAACAAAAATACAAATGCTGAGGTTCAATAGACCACAGGTGGGAGGACACGGCTCTCAAGCACTAAATTTAAGTAGGCGCTGAGAGCTGGTGTGGCTCCTCTGTCCCCACCCAGCGGGACGGGACCGTTGTCACCACTGGTGACCCAAGGTCCCCAGCAATGCCTGGCTGCTGCCAGCTCCTGCAGGGAGAAGGGTTTTGGAGCCAGGCCAGATCCTGCTGCCATCAGTCCTGTGTCACACCCCAGGGTGGCTGATTTTGTGTGCCAGGTGCCAGGACGGGAGATGCCACAG
>BJBW01007608.1:0-11973 GCA_004320125.1 Scolopax mira
AAACTGTAGAGAGGTGGGGGTTGGCCTCTTCTCCCAGGGGAATAACGACAGGACCAGAGGGAACGGTATGAAGCTGCAGCAGGGGAGATTTAGATTAGATATGAGGAAGAATGACTTTACTGAGAGAGTGGTCAGGCACTGGAACAGCCTGCCCAGGGAGGTGGTGGAGTCACCATCCCTGGAGATATCTAAGAAACATGTAGACATGGCTCTTTGGGTCATGCTCTAGTGCCCAAGATTATTGGTTTGTGGTGGAGTGTTGTGTGTGGGGTTGTGGGTGTGAGGCTTAGTTGTTGGGTGCTTTTTTTTTTGATGTGTAGTTTTTCTGGTTTTTGTGGGGTTTTTTCTGTTTTATTTTGGGTTGTGGGTGTGTTTTTTGTGTTTGTTTGTTTGTGGTTTTCTGTTTGGTTTTGTTGGGTTTTTTTGGTGGTTCTTTTTGGTTGGTTGGTTGTTTTTGTTGCTTTCTTTTTTTGTAATGTGGTCGGACTCAATGATCTCAAAGGTCCTTTCCAACCACTAAGATTCCGTGATTCTGTGATTCTGTGATTTGCTTCCCATTCTTTTACATCATATTTGTTTTACATTGATTTCCAACAGCCTGAGTACATCGGTGCACACGTGTCGAGACAAGTGTGACCTGATGGAATGTCCTCTGGGGAGAAGGAAAGGCTCTGCCTCCAGCAGTGCTGCCCAAAAGCCCTTTGGGAGAGATTTTCATGGCAGGGTCTGGTAGTAGTTATTACTAGGAACATCTCTGAGCTTCTCACATCAGCTTGGGCTCTACAAAGGGCTGGAGAAAATGCTGTTTGCTAACCAGGTAGTTAGCTGAAGAAGTGGGAGATGAGGGAGACCTGTTTACTCTCAGGCTGCTCAGTTTAAGAGGCAAAGTGGCCACATGCAAATATGAAAAAAAAATCATAGCCTCATTGTTCTACTCCCAAAAAGGCTGCATCACCTGAAGAAAACTCTGTTCCAAAGAAGCACAAATCTTTGCTGCAGAGTTTATTTTCGATGTTTATCTGAAAAAAAGACTATCAAGATAGGAACAGGTGGTTGTCAGTAATTATTGATGTGAAGTAAATAGGAGGGACAAGACACCAGGATGAGCTTTAAAGAATGACAGTTTCTTGGCCAGCAAGCATGAAAATCAGTTAGTGAAGAATAATGGCACAACAACGACAGGCAAAGAACTGGGAAGCGTGAGAGAATACTCTAAGCTAAAAAAAAAAAACAACAAAACAAAACAGAAAAAAATTAGGATGTGTTGGGGACAGTTGTGAGCACTAGGAGTGCTTTAGTGTTGTACGTGGAAGCTGGTGTGTGCTGTAAGCATCCTTCTCAGCAGCATCAGTGGTACCACTGCTTTATTCTATGTGTTACCAAAAGGGCATCAGGTCATAAGTCTCCTGAGGCAGACTGAAGCAGAAATTAGCAAAATGCTAAAATCCCCTACTAGGAGTGAAATACTGAAATGAATTTTTTCTGCTTGTATTCATACCTCTTTAAAGCTTTTGCATGGCAGATGACTGCGTAAAGATATCTGCTGCTCTTCCTAGGAAGAAAGTATTAGAAGCAGTTTTTTAAAAAATATATATGCAAAAGGAGCTATAAACGACATTAAATCTTATCCTAAAACTGATTTTTGATACAAAACAAAAGCAAGAACTGTGCGCCCAGCCAAGTTTAGTCAACACATCTGAAGGTGTGGGTATTCACAGATACCTTCCTGACTATGCAATAAGAATGAAGTGCAGTAGTTACTCAGAGAATGCTGCCATTCACTTCATATGCATAAGAAAAGCAAATTTGTTACAGATCATTCAACGGGAGAGGCAAAATAATTTCATAGTTATGTGCAGATTATTTTTTTCAGGGTTGGTATGAATTAGTGACTGAATGTAACAGAAACTCATGATTCCATTATGAGTCCCAGAAGCCGTATTACCCCACAGGATTTTTGTTTTCTCTTAAAGGTAGTGCAGCTGACTGAAACACTGAAATTTACTGAGGTAAGCAGGCGTTAGAGAAGACACGAAAGAGATTTTTCCCTAGGGTTGCCTCTAAACTCTTAGCTCTTAGTGATATAGAATATCATCAGTATCACTCAATCTTACTTTCTTGTGTCTCACACTGGAAGGTTTGGGGTCTCACAAAGAAAATCTTCTTCTCAATGAGCAACAAACTGCCTAGAACAAGATATATCCAGATATTTTTTTTAATTATTTCTGTTACTACCAGCATTAATCACAATTTATTGAAAGGTATCATGTGGCCAAGGAAAATGCAGAGGGCAAGCCAGTGAATTACAGCCTGATAAACAGATCTTTCAGGGTGACACATAAAGTCTATATGAAATTCTGTGAAAAAACAAATTCAATATAGTATGTGTCTACAAAATCTTATCTATAGCAAGCCAAGGAGCCTTCCCTCCCAGGAAAGATCTTGGAGTTATAAATGAGGAGGCCACAGTTTATAGCTTTCCCCTAGTATTGTCTGATATTAATAACACTGTGGATTTCATAGCACTGATTTCTCATATTGCATTCCTTTCCTAGGAGCAGGAGGGAGACAACTTCTGATATAGAAATTGATTGTACAAATTGCTCAGTCTGATTCATAAGTGGCCAATATTTTAGTTTTCCCTTGATAGAGGTGGTGATCTGTCCCATCATAGCTCTACATTTACTTCTTTTACTGTTGTTAAAATGTTTGGTGTTGTGCTTGGACATCAGTGTGCTTCAAATAAGCTGCAGAGCTGGTGGGCCAAAGAATGTACTCTAGTGACACCAAGCCACTCTGCAACATCTTGTCAGGACAGGGAACTGCTGGTTAAAAAACAATTGCAGGTATCAGCAGGGGTCAGAGACCATCACAGTTCTCTGTGAGAGATGAAGGCAGGGCAAAGGAAAAGAGGAACATGAAACCCTGGAAGGTGGAGCCAAAAGTACAGACAACCCCAGTATCTGGTAAAGACAGATTTCAGCCAGTATTTAAAGAGCTTCCTTACTGTGAATACGGTTTTACTACTAGTACCAGGCCCTTTTTTCATCAGGTTAATAACATCATCTTTTGGAAAAAAATTATAAAAGGAGTGGAAAATTGGCATCTGCTTTCTGTTATTTTGGTTCTTATCAGTTTTAAAACTGATTTACTTTCACAGTAATGTCACTGCACGCGTCTTTTGCAATACAGAGATAGTGTTAGTCTTAGTCTGCTGCTTTAATATATTTTATTGCTCATTGCTCTTTTCACTAATCATTAATCCCTACTTTACAAAACTTACTACAAGTAATTACCTCAAAGAGCCTTTAATCTTTATTTGAAGGCTGTTATTTCAAAGTTTAGTTTGATCACCAGGGATCATCCCACTTCTTGCTTTTCACTTTAAGACAGTCTTAAAAAAGTACCAATTTCATCAGAGTCAACAAGAAAAATGAATGCATTTGCCAGGCTGCTGTGCAGATTTTCCTTTATAAATGACATGAGCGTTACTATCCTGGGGTATTTTAAGGATTTTCTTCAGAAGTGTTTCTTTTGATAGTTAAATCTTTCAGATTCTGGCTTCTAAAAGCTTACTCTAAAATTCTCTTAGGCTGTTTCTTGAACACTCAGGCTAAGAACTGTTATATATTTAACAGCCATAGGAAATGCATAACTAGACTATTCATACAATAAAGCTGTTACTGTAAAGAAGTTTTCCTTGCCTACTACTTCAGCCACTTCATCCTTTTTCTTTCTTTTCCTATGGATTCTATGTTTATTATTTCATGAAATATCTAAATGCTGGAGCTTTCAGAGGCCTTGTATGGCATGTTCCCACCTGGTCTGATATTACCAGCCAATACTGTTACTCTGCCAATCTATGGCTGTAGCCTCATTTGCTTTCAGAGAAGCTTTTTCGTGCATCCAGGCATGAAATTCTTGATGTCCGTCTGACAGAAAAAAACTACAACATTTTTTTTTCTTCAATGCTTCCTTAAAGTTCTTAAATTGTGACATCAGAAAAACATATATAACTTTTGGATAGTTATTTTTTGGAATTGTAAGATGACATGTTAGCAAGCCAGATCACTTTGTCACTCTGTCACTTTTTAGGCATGTGTTTGTCACTTGTCTGTTGGTCATTAACCTATACTGTCCTAGCATTAACCTAAACTGTCCTTTAAGTAATGACCACACTTCTGTCCTTTTCTCCCCCAACAACATCTGATCCATTGGAGACTTTTATAGGACACAAATAATGGTAATAATCTGTCACATACATACATAGCTTTTTCAGATGCTTGTAACTAATATCGTTATAGGTTAACCAAAAGGCAAAAGGCAGATCTCTAAATCAGCTGTTTTTTAATTTCTGTATGCAGGAATAGTTCTGATTTTTTTTTTGTACTATCTTGGAAACATATGGGGATTAGAGAAGCTTTTTGTTTCAGTTTTAATCTATAATTACTTTTGCATAATAGCACAAAGATGTATGTGAGTTCTCAATGAAGAAAACAAAATAACATCCTGTTCAAGTTTGTAAAGTCTATAACTTTAGTTATAGTAGTTAAGTACTTTAGTACTGTAGTTCAATACAGGTAACAGTAGAGGTTGCTAAGCAGTATTACTTTTAGCATAAATGCCAACCTTAACCATCAGCTGGGAATGCAAGTATGCCCCAATTTTTCAGAAGAGTTTGCCCTATTTGGTAACCTGGAACTTGTGATACAGCATGTTTCTTGTAAGCCCCCTTCAAGTATAAAAAGGGTACAACAATGTCTCCATATAATTTCTAATAACAATATCTTTAAAATGTCAGAAGTCTGATATTTCCTGAACATCTTTCTTTCTTTGCTCATGTCACTTACTAACAAAACTCACTGTGCAATTTTTGTAGCTGTGGCACTCAGAAAGTAGCAGAATGGCAATTTATGATGTCTGCTACATAAGCCACATAAGGATTAGAGTTATGTTTGCAAAGTTTTTCATATCAAAGACAAGAGGTATTAGCAAAGCATATGTATGCTTTTGGAAACTTTTGTTTCTGCAGTCTTTTTTTTTTTTTTTTCCTGCATTCCAGATTTATGATTTACCTCTTCATATGGCTACCTGAAACATTTTTCTTACAGCATTTCGTTATTGCAAAATTTCTCTATGAAAAAATAAAAAGCTTTTTGCATTATAATTAGTATGTGTGTCTTTTTATCTCTCTGTAGGTTTTGTTTTCTGGTACATTGTTCTGCTAGGATTTTCTTTTCTCCTATAATTGCAGTAACTATTGCAGTAACTATTTGAACAATATATTTTTCCCAGGATGTGAAGCAAACCTACGATGGAGGACATAATGTACGCACAGAGGAATCTCTTGTTTCATCTTTAAGAGAAAAGTACATTATTTTGTGAAGTGAAACATAGTTTTTAGCTCAGTTGCACTTTTTCCAAGGTATATGGAAAAGGTATATTATCCCTTCTCTCCTGCTGTATTTATGCCTGTCATGTATTACCAGGTTGTAGTAGGAAGAATCAGAGCAGGATTTTATCCCACTGCAATACTTACACAACTTCATTCTGCTCCTATGTGTTACAGCACAGAATGCTGGGTTTTTAATCTCTGTGTAACCCATCCTTAAGCCCTCAGATTTAAGAGGATCCTTAATATATCCAGCTTGCATTTTATCCATAGGCAGCCTCTGAAAAACAAAGATCCAGCAGTCTATCAAGTTTTTTTTGTGCCCAATAGTTCTTTCTTTCTAGACATCTCAAAGCAGGCATCCAATACCTTATGAGATCCACAAGACTTCACACATGAATATGTGTGGGTGACCCACGTATTTCTGTAGAACCAGGTAGAGGCCAAGGAAGATATGCTATCTAAAACAACACTAGACATCTATATTCAGGTGGCAGAAGCCACAGTTTCCTCTCAAGGATGTACTCTCCCAGTGTCTCCAGATCTCTGCCAGAGAGATCTGGCTATCCAAATGGATAGTTTTACCTGTCTGCCTGCAGACCAAGAAAAGTTTCAAGTCACCTCTGTAACATCTCAGCTCCAGTCAGGATTTAATAAACAAAATGACAGTGACATAACACACTTTATACAAAAAAGAAAAAAGAAATTCCCTTGACTATGTGACTGAGTCTTACAGCTTTGTGTTTTGTCCTTAGTCGTTGCAATAGGAAAAAAATAGCTAACGTACCCAGTGGAAAATATTGGTGTAAAAAAAAGAAAACATTTCGTAAATATACAAAACCAGTAAGAATTTTTGAAAAAAGTAAACATACAGATATATAGATGTTCCTCCCAAAACTTCAGCCTTTAACATGGAGCTAGAAATCAAAGCCCATCTCTAAATTAGGAAATTCAATATTCTTGGAAACATCTTTGCACACTGACATGAGCTGGCACACAACAGGCTATGGATGATCATTATGAACTCTCTTATTCATTCTGGAACAAGATGGTTGAATGCAAATTGCCAATTAGTAATGATCCCTGCAGTTTCCTTGGCCATATAATGTCCAGGAATTATGGAGGAACTTGGTGGTTAGCAGAGGCCAAAGCTGTGCCAGCGAATGACTTCATAAATCAGTGGTATAGCCAGTTGTTTTTCTTTGTCCAGGAATGGTCTCAGGCCACAATTAGTATACTAATGAGGACATAAACTTACTTTTCAAAAGGGTGATCACCATAATAGAGCCTTAGATGTATTTTATGATAAATACTCTGACTTGTAATCACAGATGACACACAGAGATATATCTGTGTTTTCCACTGAAAACCTTAAAAATACTGTACAAATGTAATTTATTCAGGTTTGCCTGAAACTTCTCAGTGTAACATCAAAAGAAAGGTGACGGTGCTTCTCTCCTGTCTCAGACTTGAAGGGCTGGGATTTTGCTTTAGACTAGTTGATATTATTGAAAGGATATGTTTAATCTTAATGCATGTTTATGACAGCAATTACTTTGTTTTAAGACGTACTTTGTACACACAATAATTGACCTCTCAAGCCAATGAAATTGAATTTTTTGAGAACCTGAGTTTCTGAATAGTTGAAAAGGCTTATAGCAGATAAGAGCATTATGGACTGTGTCTGTGCTGTGGGAGAGAGGTTTTGGTTCACCTTCAGATTCTGCATCTGGATGTTCACTGGGCTGCATGTTTCTCTGAGTCCCAGGTGTCTTCCCCCACATTCTCTGATCTATGGGTTTTACACCTGGGTGCCAGGGGACACCGGGAAATCTTCTGTTAGAGAGAAGAGAACACCCAGGATTAAAGGGCTGACTTTGAAGTGCAGTAGTTCTGCAGTTTACCTCCACTGCAAAGCTTTTTTGTATAAATAATTGTAACATAGCAATATATAGCCATGATTTTCTCTGCTTCAGATAATGGTTTTTTTCATTAAATGTCTGAATTCTCATTAAAAAGTGTGTGGCATTTAGAAGCTATGGAACTAGTCTTCCCAATAAAAGTTGCTAATTTTTACAGATATGACTGTACACTCCTGAAATATTTAGCATTGTTGCTATCTCTTCTAGTTTTCCTTGAGCAGCCTTTAGAATTCCATAAGAGGATCACAGTTGAACCTATTCTTGGAATCTACAGGTTTTTCATATTAAATTTACCATAGTACTGCACAACAATATACAAGGGTGTTAACATATTGTCTGTGTTCCAAGGGCTGCCTAAAGAGTTCTTAGAGGAGGTGAGGACAAGAGTTAACAGAACTGCTAACTCATGCTGTGACTCCACCAGTCCTCATTGTAGACAGAGGTGTTCAGTTCTAGTCTGAAGCTCACTAAGGCAAGTGTGGATAATTTCACAGTTTCTGTAATTTCTGAATGAACCCTCCAGCCTGAAATCTCTAGCAAAGTCTGTTTTTCTTAACCTAAACTTCACAATGTGCATAGTTTCTGTGTACTGCTCTGGTTGAACATTGGTGCTGGATGATATGCTAACAGAATATATTTTAAATGGATATTTAGTCATTTAGTCATTACTGAAATAATGAGGCAGATGTGTATGGTCTGGGCAGTGACCTCTGAATGGGGGTTTAAATGCAATAAGACAAACTGGGATGACAGAGGAGCTGTTTCTCAGTTCACATCATTGCAGTTACAATTGTCACAGATTTTAACTAAATGATCTTACAATGACTCCAGATCTTGTGTAAGGCTCAGAAAAAAATTGAAGAAAAATGTCAGTAGGTTTTAAAAAGATCAGCATTCTGAAATTATATTTAAATTAAGCAAATATTCATATATGCATGTAAATGTACGCACACATATTTGGGTGGAATTTAGGTGGGTTATATTGATGAATATGTATATGCACACACAAATACAAATGCTTATCTACAATATTATTTGAAGTAGCTTTGTGTATATCCTCTCTTTCCATTAGAAAGTGAAAATATGAAGTCCCAGGATCATTCTTACTGCTGATGCTGTGCATGTCAATAGGTGAGAGATACACTAACCAGATATTGCATTCAAGATAATTATGAACTATCCTTCTATCTGTTAAAGATTCCCAGTGAAAATTAGCTGACTTACTCTGTAAACATTGGTGGGATTCTCATGGAATATACAAGCATTGTAGGAACTTCATAGTTGAGATACATAAATTATGTTTTCCTGTATATAATGACAAAATGTCTCAGTTTAGTTTATAACATACAACTCAGCATGTTTGAATGAAATATTTTTGAGACAATTTAGACTATTATTCAAATTTTTAACCTCACATCTCATGATTTTTATTTATTTCGTTGTTTTGTTATCATACAGAGAAAAGATAATTACTCAGGGTAGCTACAGCTACTTTTAAAACCATCTCAAGCATGTCCTTCCTGCTGGTACCCTATTAAAAATAGGAATAATCTTGCTGTAAATTGTCTGATGTCACCTTTGGCTTTCAACTTTGAAATGATCCAATTCCTTTGGTTTCGAGTAAATCCCATAGATATTATGTGCCTTACACTGAGAAGCCGAAAGTCTGAAGTCTCTACTTGATGCATTAGGTGGCTGGAACAATGTGAGTAAATCTGACTCTGTTGCAAGGCTCTGCAAGTATTCGATAAATGAGTCTTTTGCAGGAAATAGCATAAAAGGTTTTATTTGAAACACAAAATAAAATAACCCTAGAAGAAAAATATAGGAATAAAAATAATTAATATTTTCTGAATTGTATGTAACCTTAACTTTTAAAATAAATACTAAATTAATTTCTATTAACACTATTTCTGGCTTCAGAGAAACTTTGGATCAAGTGCTTGATAAAGAGGAATATTTTTCAGCTGTAGCTGAAAATTAAATATACATTATTAAATATTGTGATAAACTTTCTTTCTAAATGGTGGCAAGAATGACTTAAACATGATACTGACTTTCTGGCTGGGATCATTCCCATAGTATGACAAGAAAGTAATGAATTAACAGAAAAAATGAGATTAAGTCCAAGCAAAACTGAGCTATTTGCCTGTGCACTTTCTCACACACTTACATTTAATAAAACTCTATAAATCTTGTAAATCTTGTAGCCCCATTGGATTTTACCCAGAATCTCTCAGTCCATAATGACACAGCAGACCATTGTCTATTTATTTACTTATTTTTCTTTACATGATTTTACTTCATCTGATTGTCACTCAGTGAAATTACACTGTTATGGGGCATTTGGGAACCTGGCCTGGCTTATATCCTAAATGAGGAAAGTAAAGGTAGATATCTGTATGTGGATTGGTGGGAGGAGAGAGAAAGAAAGAGTTCTCTGTACTTACTTTTGTAGCCACTCTGGTAATACAAACAACATTTCCCTTTTTACCCACTCACTCTCTACTATTAATACCTATGATAAACGATAAATTTATGATAAATTTACCTTTTCAGAAAACATATAAATAATGAAAACTTTAGAAAATGTACATGGAGAGGGTTGCAATTCTCAAATCCAGGAGCAGCTGTCAAAAGCAGTGCTTTTGGGAGGGTTGGATTGGATGGGAAGCTCAGTTCCCTACTTCATCAGTGTGAGACACTGGATTATCCCACCTTCTTGTCATCAAAATATAACAAGATTCTATTACTAAAATGAGACTGCACTTATTGTACTTCTTGACAAGCGTTAGCAACAATATTTTCTGAATGTCAAGTTAATTTTGGCTTCTGTTATATCTATATAATTTTAATCTTCCCTCCCCTGAGAGAAACTCCTCCTTTACAGAATAACTGAGAAGACACAGCTGTAAAAACAATGATACTTTGGTCAGAAAACCAGGCTTACAATACTCTGAGGGTTTCCTGGACTTATTATTAGAAAAAAACATACCAAACCAAAGAAAACCTTAGCAATAGTGTAAATACGCAGATGTGGGAAAGGGAATCAATAGGTTTGCTCAGTACTTATTTCAAACATAAGCAACTACTTAGACCAACAGACTGTGTGTGACAGACTTAGCTCTTTCCTTCTCTTTCCACATGAACTCTGGTCACTCATCCTGGAGAACCAGTGCAGTTTTAGAGGTCTGGATGAGAAGCCTGGACTTACGTCTGCTTTTGTGATAACATTATGACTTATGATGTCTTGTTCTTGTAACATAAGTTATGTTCTACCTGACCCATTTAGAACACATGCAGAAATAGGTCATAATTATTGATTGGGTCATTATAACACAACACTTTCACTAACATATTTTTTTCCTATAGTGCTGTTGGGGACTGGATAATCTGAATCATATATGGTTTTGTTGTGGGCTTTTGTAGAATTAAAATATACGTGGCCTGTAAAGTGTGAAGGGTAGGATACAGCTCTGTGACTGTTCCTCTATTACACAAATACAGCAGGCTGTAGGGACTGAAGATGAAAACAGCATTTCAAGCAAATGATTTGTTCATTTGATCCAAAGACACAGAAACAGTGCTAAAAGAGCAATGTTTCCCTTCATGTACTATTATAGGTAGGTCCTGTCCACTATTTAAAGGTGGGGGGGGGGGGAGGGGGCGGGGGAGGGGGGGGAAGAGGGCTGAAATTTAATTAAATATTTCCCAATAATTTTTTCTGAAATCCTCTGATACTGCCAATGTAAAATAGTCATTGCCATGTGCAGCAATATCAGTCATTAAACAGCTATATGAATAGGAAAACGCTGCCACAGAAAGAACCTAACTAAAGGAAATACACTCAGTCAGACTGAGATTTCAAAAAAAAAGTACCAATCATAACACCTGAATAAAATAAAATTATTTTGATTTTATAGACCAAGATATTCTGTATGTACATAATCTTTTTCTATTCAGTATTTTGAAAGTAAAAGAAATTTTTTTTGGAAATAAAGTTCTATACTTAATGTTTTTTCAAGGAGTAAAAATTTTAATTTGAAGCATTTATTTTCTCCCTTCATACTTAATACATTTAAATAAATACTTTTTATATTAGATTCTTACAAAAGTCAACTAGAACTGGTTTAAAAATGAATAAAATACAAGAAAATGCAACATTTTGTAATGAATATGAATAGGGACAGTATTTCAAATGGTGTTTAAGTATTATTTGTTACAGTTATGTTCATCTGCATTCACAAAATGAACATACACATAGTTGGAATCTAAGCCTGTTTTAAAATCTACATGGAAGAGTTTTAGTGAAACAAGATTATTCATTAGTCTACAGTTCAGTCTGGCTACTTTAACAAGTTAGCGTAAATTGTGAAGCCTTCACAGCAAGTATCATTTTCTTCCAGACTGTCCAAACATCTGCTCAGGAGATGGTGCAGGAAAATCAGTCGCGGCATTGCCTGTGAGCAAAATGAACAGTTGGGTTCCCCGAAGGGGCACATTTGGTATCATCCGAGAATGATGCCTTAATTGTGCAACCACAGTTGCTGCAGGACTGCACCCTGATAGAGTCCCTGTAATGTTGGTACTGTTTATGTTCACCTGTGGAAGAGTAGCTAAGGCCACGATCTCCTTGGAGTGAACAATCCAGCCTTTTGA
>BJBW01007609.1:0-22182 GCA_004320125.1 Scolopax mira
GATACACAAAGTTTCACAAAACCCACAGAAAACACATCACTGTAGTCATTGGCAAAATCTTAGTATTTTGAAGTTACTCATTATTAGTCACTCTGCATTTGTGTTTACATTACATTTATTTTTGTTAAGCATCGTCCCCCTTGCACCAACGACAGAAAAGCTCCTGCAGACCATGAAGGAGGAGGCAGCAACAACTCATCTGCTCCAGAAGCATCAGCAACGGGCCTCCGTGCCAACTGCTGACAACCCAGGGTGGGCTCAGACCAGCTCTTCCAGGTGCAATAAGTCCCTTCCACGAGCAGAGCTAAATAAATTGCAAAAAGATCAAGTTTTTTGTCATTTTTGATACCCTTGCTACTATCTCTTTTACTCATAGACAAGCCAAGCTACTTAGATGGCTCCAGAAGCAAGACTGTTTTAAAATCTGCTATGTGTTTATGCAGTTACTTCAGTGCACATCTTGTTATCATCTTGGGAGGAAAAAAAAAAAAAAAAGACATTCTTAATGATTTCCCCACTGCCACAGTTAATAGGCTTTAAGAAAAATGTCCTTTGTTGGATGGAAGTAATCTTCTTGCTCAAAATTGAGTAAATACTTCAGAAAAAGGCAGACTGATTAGAAACGCTGTAGCACGAGCAGGTCTCTCCCCAGCTCTGTGATGGTTGAGGTTGGAAGCTCAGATCTCACCTCCCCAAGGCTCCTCATGAGCAGTTGATCTCGCTGAACAGGGGGCACAAAGAACAGACTGCAGCATCCTAAATCTCCTCCATGGAGCAGAGAAAGTTAAGAGGAGGGGAAAAAAAAAAAAAGACAAAAAAAAAAAACAGAAGAAGCCAAGCTCTAAGGGATCACAAGGTCATGCTGCCCTCTTGTGACCAGCAGGATTTTTTGACCTTCCCCATCCCAACCATGGAGAGCCCTGAAGCACAGTAAGATGTGTCCCTCTGTCATCAACTTCAAGCCAAGGCTCCTCAGCCAAGGTGCCAGGCTGCTGCAGGAGTGTCCCCACTGTCACCCCACAGGGCAGTGTAAGAGCAGGGACGTACTTGAGGTGATTGCCTCAAACTCTAGTACCGATCAGGACAGGTTTTAGTTGTCATTCATTTACTGGGCCACCTTCTTAGGAAGTTTTTGCTCTCTCTTTAACCAGGCCTTATGTTGTCCCCTCCTATTTTAATCAGGGCATGCTGAGCTGGAGAGCAGCTCTGAGAAAAAAGACCTGGCAGTCCATGTGGACAACAGGATCAACATGAGCCAGCAATGTGCCCTCATGGCCAAGAAGGCCAATGGCATCTCACAAAGCACAGCCAGCAGGTTGACAGAGGTTATCCTCCTCCTCCTCCTCTACTCTGCCCTGGTGAGGCCCCATCAGGAGCACTGTGTCTGGTTCTGGGCTCCCCAGTTCAAGAAAGACAAGGAACTGATGGAGAGAGTACAGTGAGTTACAAAGATGATGAGGGCCTGGAGCATCTCCCTTACGAGGAAAGGCTGAGGGACTTAGGTCTTTTTAGTCTGGAGAAGACTGAGGGGGGATCTGACCAATAAGTACTTAAAGGGTGGGTGTCAGGAGGATGGGGACAGTCTTTTTTCAGTGGTGCCCATGGACAGGACAAGAGGTAACAGGCACCAACTCGAACATAAGAAGTTTCATCTAAATATGAGGAGGAACTTCTTTGTGGGTGGCAGAGCCCTGGAAGAGGCTGCCCAGGGAGGTGGTGGAGTCTCCGTCCCTGGAGACATTCAAACCCCACCTGGACACGTTCCTGGGTAACCTGCTCTGGGTGGACCTGCTCTGGCAGAGGGGTTGGACTAGGTGATCTCCAGAGGTCCCTTCCAACCCCATCTCATTCTGAGAGTCCCCTTGGGCAGACTTGTCTCCATTAATGTGTGACTGAGACCTTCCTCCCCTGAAGCTCCAGGCAAGGAGAGAGTTGTTGCCTGGCCCACTTACAGGTAAAGCAGCACGGCTGGTCATTGCCCTTAGCAGAATTTGGGACCAGACAGGAACACAGGCAAGATTTAAGCACAAGCAAACTGATGTCAGGGCTCAGCTTTGACGGCTTCTGCCATGTCCTGCTCAGTCTTGGGGCTGGGAGAAGTGCTGGGCAGGGATTTGGGGAGGTTTTCCTGCTTTTGTCCTGCTGCTGTTACCAATACACAGCTCCCCTTCAGAACCTGAGGGTTACTGGCACTTGGGCATCTCTCTCATGGACCTTTTTTTTTTTTTTCTTTTCCTCTGCAGAATGCAGAAGTCCTGACCCCCTGCCCAGAGTGAGCCAACAGCCCATCATACACAGATCAGAGCTTGCTCTGGTCCTCACCCCAAGAAAACATTAGCACAACTGGATAGAATGTAAGAACATCAAATATTTACACACATCTGTCACGGCAGCAAGTCTTCTAGCAGAGAGAAAAAGGATTTACACCTCACCCCCAGTGCTTCTACCAACATCTATTAACTCACTGATGCACAGACACACAAATCAAAATGCTTAAAAGCATTCCTTGGGCACAGCAGCAAAGAATCCAGCTGTTTTTCCACCCCACCTTCTTTTAATTCACTCCAAACTCCCAGGGTGAATAAAAACGATGCCTTTCTTTGTCCAAATATTGGCAGGATCCCTTTGGGGTGTTTCCGGGCTTTAGGAGAGGCTCTGCCACCAACACCCCCATTCCTCACCACTAGCCAGAGGTACCACCTGCTCCGTACTTTTAATCCACACATACCACTGCCCACATGCCTTTCAGTGTGTTTTAATTTATAAATTTTTGAAGTTAAAACAAATAAATTCTTTTTCACTGGTATTAAATAGATCAAATAAATTCGAACACATACAACAACTTCAGTTGACAAACAATATGGAAACAACAACAACAAAAATCCTAGTAGGAAAGAAAGGCTGGTTTATGCATCAGAAAATCATCCACTTTCTCTAGAGAAAAAGTTAAAACACTTCATTAAAGGCAAGACATCTGCTTTTCTCCTTGCTACCCTTTCCTCAGCCAGCTTTAAACAAGAAGGAAGAGAGTTTTTTCCCCCCCTTGGAAAGCATCAGCAGTTGAGTGATCATATACATTTTCATAACAAATTAAAAATCTGCATTGTAGTTAGAAAGATCCCTTACCTGCACACATTTTTGTAGGAATGGGGTCTGCACGTGATGAAGTACCATTCAATGAACAGGGACTCTCAACGCTTTCAAGTAATGCCATAATTTCAAAGGAATATCACCAACATGAATTCTAGGCAGTCTGTGAATATCAAATAAGCTTGATTCTATTTCATTTGCCTAAACCTGAAGTTTTTCAGTCGTGCTTTAACATGCCCACATCTAGTTTGCTTTGGGAACTACCCGTTTGGTGAGGGACAAGCCAATGCAATAAAAGCGGTGGCTCTACAGAACATCTGAGTTTGGCTGAGGAACAAATTAAATTGGCTTCTTAAAATTAAGTCACATAAGACAGTTACTCTTCAATCACTCAATCAGACTCTCATTTCCACTGCTGCTCAGCACTTGCTCTCCCTGTCCTTTTAAGCAATTATATTATTCAGAACCGATTATAACATTGTGGTGGGGAAATTGTTTTTGACAAGTTATACTGCGTGTTTTTAAGCAAAGAGGCACATCTCACAGGATGGAAAGCTGACAGAAGCAAAGTGAACCAGGCTACAAGCTACTGCAACTGGTCAAGGACATTCACATCCTCAACTCTCTGCTGAAAGAAATAACAATTAAAAAAACCCATCGCACATAAACCACGTAACTATTCAACTGGAGGCGTGAAAACTCAGAAAATCCAGCTTCCTACCTGCATCCTGCCAGCTAAAACCTCAGGGCAAGTTACATCTTTAGTAATAGAAATCCAGTTTTTGGATGATGATGGCTTTCATACTAAAAAAGGATCGCCACGAGTCAAAAAAACCAACCACACCTTCACCAGTAGATTTCTGCCAACTCTTCCAGATTCAAAACACCTCGACTAAAACCTTAGGTGACCAGTTGAAAAGTAAATCTAGTTAATATAAAAATAAATTTCTTCTCTCTTGTATAAGCCAAGAGCACTGTTATACAACAAACCAGGATGAGAATTTATCTAAATCAAAAAGCAAGGAAAAAGCCAGGATTTTAATTCCTCTTAAAAATAAATTTTCCTTCATTTCAAAAAGACACAGGATCAATTAAATGTTACTCCCATTATCTTTCAGATATAATACCAGCTTAAGTCACAAGACACTACAGAGATAGAATTCCACAGATTTCTCTAAAAGTATGGTTAAATTCTTGTGCTGCAGTAGGAAAGAAAGATTTGGTTCAAAGAACCCCCCATAGCCATCAATAGCTTTACTATCTACTTCCCTTAAATATTTCTTTTCAGCTTCATAAAGCTGAACTATTGTTTAAATACATGGAAAACCATGAACTTAAAAAGAAAAATCACTTTTCATACCGGTAATAATTTAATGGAAGTTTAAAAATTCCCTATTTCCATTTTATATCCACATATATGAAACACTCCAGGTCCTGTCACGGCACCTGAGAACAACCACAACAGGGAAAAGCCATCACCTTCACACATGGTAACAACAGTTCCACAGCAAAGCTGGGGCCCTACAGGGACAAACTGATTTTTCCTTCCCTCTTCTCCACTCCCAGAAATGCAAAAATGCACCTTTAAGCTGCACGTTTAGAAATTTCCATCCCAACTGTTCTAATATTTATAGCGCTTACAGCAGAAACTGTACTTTTAGACATAAATATACATTAGACATATTTGTACATCAGCAGGATCCACGGACATCCATTTCAGGTCTATCTGCATAATTACAGAAAAAAAAAACGCTCCTTTTTAGGAAAAGTGACATTTTAACAGCAGATATTTCAAAGTTCTCCCCTTGGATTGCTTAATGAAAATAATGGGCAAGATAAATCATTTCTGCACAGCTTCCAAAAAGCAATTCCCAGGGTCTCAACAGCTATGCCCCAATTCAAATGGCACACTGTACACCTGTGGATGGCTCTCCAGGAAAGGTACAGAAGTGCAGGGAATTGGAGAAGAAAACCTTCTGCCCTTTTGTAAAAAGTATTAGAGAAAAAAAAAAACCCACAACAAAACAAAGAAACCCACCAAAAACTCACAAAAAAAACCTATAGAAAAGATTCTCACATCTAAGTACAAAGAAACAATATGCAAATTCGTATGTGTTTATGGTGAAACACTGTTCATGTAAACAACCAAATGAAAAGTCACATACAAACAGAATTCATATCCTACTTCATAGCAGCCATCACCTTCATCATCATTTAGTTTACTTCCTCCAAACTATTTGAAATCTTTGGGGCATAAGTCCTGGTGTGGTACATTAGCACCCAAAGACCATGGTATCAAAACCTCAATGTATTTCACACAATTATTATTTTTTTTTAATATATATGTATTTTTCACTTGGTACTCTCCAGAGAAATTTCCATTCTCAATATAGAGTGACACCTGTTGCAAACCCACCTTAACTGTTTTTACAAGACTTTCAACTCTCTAATCTCTGGCCACGTGAAAAGATTTGTAACTATCCAGTGTAAACACACTCCCTCCCTCTCCTGCAACACCTGGATTAGTCAGTGTTGAAGTACTATGTGCACTATGTTAGTACTATGGTGGTGAAGGCATTTGGCTGAAATGCTCCTTCTTGACATACGAAGGGATGAAACATAAATACATAACATACAAATAAGAGCAGAGGCAGTTCCTTTCCACCCAGCTCCAATCAATTGCAAAATGGACCCAACTTTTTTGCTGAAATCTGATTTCCAAGCGAAAGCTCACAGTCCTATGATGTACTTTATATACATTTCACCATCCCAGAAGTGAATGAAAAAGGAGTCCAACACATTTCTTCCCCACCGAACGGCAATGAAGTTCAATTATTTCATAAGGCATATTCATCTTCAGTGAGAATCCAAGCACAGGCAAGAATTCTGCCAAAGTCGTGCAATCCTGCAATCCCATCTTCATCTACCCAACATCTGGGAATTCCAGTATCTCCCACTCTGTTCCTCAGCCAGAATAATCCCTGTCACAGTGGGCATTTTTTATTTAACACAACAAAAGAGCAGGGCTAAATAAAAAACCCCTCAGCAGCTGGACCTCTGTATCTTTCAAAAAGAGGGACACACAAACGACCAATTTTTGCAGTTCTCTGGCTTTATCCCATAACCTGCCTTTTTACAATATCTCTCTATATATAAATTAGAAGGAGATAAAGCCAACGATTAACTGCAGCAGCGTTCACGAAAAAAACTTCAGTCCATATTACACAGTCTCTTCTGAGCAGAGATCACTGAGGTGTAAAGGTGAGAATCATCCAGCTGATAACAAAGTAGAAGAGGAAGATGGGGTACACAACCAGAGCTTTGCGATTCGGAGGCTGACTGTCTGCCAGGAAAGCTGTAGATGCTGGTGAAAAAGAAATATCAATGGTCTATAATCACCAATTAAGATTTTATCATTTTATGACTCATCAACGAGTCATACTTACGGATTAAGGACAGGAGAAATAATGCAAATGCATCTGTATGAAATTGCCATTTTCTAATAGCATTTATACCATGGTTCACAGAATAAAATACACAACAGTCTCACAAGAGGCTTAATATTAAATTATCATCCTTCTGCCAAAGGCAACTTGCATATGACCATGAAAATCAGGAAGGGCAGAGGCCTGAATCTCTCCCAAAGGATGGGAAGAACCATTTACACAATAATTCAGCATCTTAGGAAAGATCTTAAACTAAAATACCCATTGGCTTTACCCATGGGAATGCTAACAGGTCTACCTCCCTAAGCAGCATGCAAAATTAATAGAATATATAATGTAAAAAGGTACTTGCCTAAAGTTGACCAACCAAACATTGCTACGACTACTATGAGCCGTATAATGAAGCTGACAGTCCCAGAACCTGCCAGCAGAACCAGCCTGCAGACCAGCATTGCTACTGTCAGAGGCAGGACACAGTAACCGAGAACACACAGGCTCTGAAAAAAAGATCTGAAATGGAGAAAAAAAAAAGTAGTCAACCCAAAGGACTGCAGAAACTCCACGCACTGGGAGCATTTTAACTGCTACTAAATAACCCAGCACTCACATAGTTCCTCCGAGAAGCTTTGAGTTTAGTGTGATGACAACTGCACCAAACCAGATGATGACAAAGACCTCAGCAAACTGGGGCCCTCCGTCGTCTTTGCTGTCTGCTGATCCACCCTGAAGCATCCTGTTGTAGGTAACAGATAAAAGGAATCATCTGCAATCAACGACTTGAGTTTTCATAGACTTGGAGTAGATGGCAGAACAGGAGCCCAAAACATTGATCTCCAGTAAAGCTTTAGACCTATCATTTTTAATCTGTTATTTTTAGTAGTATCCTCAATTTTGTATAGAAAAGGAAAATGATTGTGGCTCAACTGAGGGCATTTCAGTCCATTTGATTGTTTTACAGAGTGTGTAAGTGTATAGAAGACAATAAAACCATAGGTAACAGGCTAAAAGATGAAAATTAAAGTACTAAAACTTTGGTAAACTCTCAAAGCAGGCAGTGTAGTGCATGATAAAACACAAAAGCCTTAAGGAAAGCTCATAATAACTACAGGACACAAGCGACATAAAGCCTTGAAAAGTGAGCATGCATTGATTTCAAGGTTTAAATAACACGGCATGCTTCTGCTAAAGCTTTACCAAGACTTTAATGGACAGTTTCGGTACATTGAGTACACAAGTGCACCTCAATCTGTTGGTACCACTAACACTTCCACCCTGCCACAGACAGATCTACACACATACATTTACTGGAGCACGAGAAACTCCTGGGAGCCACCATCATCTCCCATCTATGAACTCCTACAACAGCCTCAATTTTTCCATCACTTTAAATCCAGCTTTAAATCGTAAACTTAAAGAAGGGAAGTCCTATCCTAATGAGCTTGAAGTGTCACAAATATGTTTTAAAAGAAAATATAAACAGGCAGGGTTTGCATAAGACCAGAGAAGGACCAGATGGACTTGATCTTACACATGTAATCAGAAATTTTTCATTTCTACAACTCTCCAAAGTAAGAGACTATAAAAAAAACCAAATCCACCCATCCACTATAGGTACTTACAGAGCAAGTGAGACACAAAGTACCAAAGGGCCCCAAAGATCCCCTGTAGGTAAAGGAAAAAATAAAATCATAAATATCGTTTAGATGACAGATAGAATTATGTTGTTTCATTTTATTGGGAGTAACGAAGCTCCTTTTCCAACTCCCAATGTATCACTTTCCATATTACACTTTCTTACAATTTTCTTATTTAGCATCTTACTCCATAGTCTATAACATAATTTATTCAAAGCTACTGTTAAAGCTACCTCTCCTACATACTCTGGCACACCTTGCCCTTTTAAAGGGCTTTGGTAACACTCTGGTTTTTCATGTTTGCTATTCAGTGTTCTACAACAGCAGAAAGAACGTGAAACAGACACTTCTGAATCCCTCTTCCCATTAACTCTTCCTTCTCCAACATAGGCAAAGTGTTGGAAAAACATCCTTTCCACATTTTGAAATTCTTCTTATACGTACAGTCTCTGAGGAGCGCACTACTCTTCTTTGGATACATGACATGGATAAATTTCTTCCCAACAGCCTTCAGATCTCTCATCTGAAATAAAGAAATAACACTTTAATTTGTCCCTTCATAAAAATTACAGTTCACAATTAAAAGCCAAAATATAGAAGTAAAGCAGTATCAGTGGCAAATCAAGACAGGATCCAACATGAAGATATCTGCAGCATCCTCTGCAACAAACAATGCCCACTTTTTCTAAACTCCTTAACAACCACAGGGTGATATCTTTTAATAACACCCAATTGAGACCAATAATTTGTATGCTCCTCCAGGAAAAGAAAATTAATGAAAAATCCTATTAGTCATGACAGTTTTCTTCCAAACTCTATCTGAGGCCTTTACCCTTGCAAAGATTTTTAAGATCACAGAGAAACCTTGGGACTTTTATTCAGATGGTTTTTGACCCACAAGAACTCATTTTAGATGATTAGTTCTAAAAAAATCCCCAAACTTGAAGTACAAGCCAAGTAGACTTATGCAAAAATACAGGTTTTGCATAACAGTTGGCCAACGACATTCAGCAAAACACTGTTTTATTACAGAGGTACAGACTCACAATAGTATCCCTAACAGGCTCATCCAGTGTGGAATAGTCTTCATCAGGAGAGTGGGATCCCACAGGAACAGTAATCTCCCCTTCCACTGGTATGTCTTCAGATATTGACACATCTGCAAGACCTGCAAACTAAATGATTTTTAAAACCTTTAGAAAGGAAGAAATACAAACCAGCTTATACTCACTTCAGCTATTTCTCAGATGGGTTTAGGACGAAAACAACTACTCAGCATTCAAAGATACAACACTTAATAACACAGTCAACAATAGAGCCCAGCTGTTGTTTGCTCAGTTTGAACAGCTCACAGCCTCAAGAGGTGAGTAGATACGTATAAGCAAAGCATTTCTGTTTCCTTCAGTAACTCCCAGTAACCTATTTTCTGTCCTTTGTTTAGACAGCAATAGCTGATGGAAATAAAAAGCTTGCTTGTGTTTTTCAAGTAATGTAATGCCTGCCAGATGTACAGCCACACCAACGCACAGGAGAACACTGTTTTTCATGGGCTCCGTGGGGAAACCACTCACGAGAAACCGTACAGACATCTAAAGCCTGAGCACAAAGTCAGGGCTGTTAAGCACTGAATGTTAACACAAATTATTTCCGCCACCCAAGAAGCAGGTTAAGGCACTCGAGTTCTAAGAAGTGTAAGCAAACAGAGAACAGCCCGACCGGTTCCACAGCGAACGTTGGGGCAAACGTGGCAGGGGAAAAGCCGCAGGGAGGGAGCCGACAGCTCCCTGTCCCTGCCCGCCCGCCCGCCCTCCCTCCCTGTCGGCCGGCGGCCGCCGAGGCCTCCCAGCGCCCCGCTCCCCCCGCAGCCTGCCCCTGCTCTGAGGAGGGAGGGCCGAGTGCCGCGGCCCGCCCGGTCCCCCGAGCCCAGAGCGCCCGGAGCTCCGGGAGCACCGCCGGTCCACAGCCTCAACCGCGCTGAGCGAGCTCCGCTGAGCCTCCCGGAGGGACCAGGGTGAGCTCTGCACTCACCAACGGGCCACCAACGCCGCCACTCCCCTCCGCCGCCGCCATCTTGGCTGCCCAGGCGACGTGGAGGCTGCGTTACGTCATCACCGTGCGCCGCCACCGCGGGCGCGTCACGCACCGCCCAGGGGCGTCCATGGCAACGGGGAGGGAGGGGGGGGCAGGAACCAACCCGCCCCACCGCAAGGGGGCGCCCTGACCGCGCGCGGGGCCCGGGGCGGCGGCGGGACGGGAGACACCGGGGGACGGGGGGGGGACGGACCCCGCCGAACTACAAATCCCGGTAGAGGTGGAGCGGCCGGAAGCGGGGGTCGGGTGGGGCGGGGGTCGTATCATCCCCAGCGCAAGGGCCCAGTGCGGGCCGGCCCCCCGGCAGGCAGGGCCGGGGCGGGGCCGGGGCGGTGGCATGGCCGCCCGGGGCGGAGGGAGGGGGCCGTAGCCGCGCCCGCATCGCGGCGGCGGTGGCGGCGGCGGGAGGAGCGGCCGCCGCGGAGCCATGGGGCACCCGCCGCTGGAGTTCAGCGACTGCTACCTGGACAGCCCCGACTTCCGAGAGCGGCTGAAGTGCTACGAGCAGGAGCTGGAGCGGACCAACAAGTTCATCAAGGAGGTCATCAAGGACGGCAACGCGCTCATCGCCGCTATACGGGGTGAGCCAGGCGGCGGCGGCGGCAACGGGGCGGGGGCTGGGGGGCCTCGGCGGTCTCCAGCCTGGAGGGGAGAGGGAAGGGCCCTGGGGGGCCGCGTCCTCCCCAGGCCCGCCGGGGATGTGCCGTTGGGTACCGGCGCCGCTCCGGGGGCTGGGGCCTCTGCGGGGCTGCCCCCGATGCTTCTCTGCCCGCGGCTGAACGGGCTTTCTCCTTCTTGAACACAACCCCGCAGACGTGTTTCTGGAAGCCCACCTTCAGCTTGGTGGTCCCTAAGCCTCATATCCTCCCTCCCCGCCCGATGCTTGGCAGCTGCCTTCATCACCGGCATCGCATCAGGGTGGGCTGGCAAGGCCATGGGTGGCAAATTCTGCCTCCTGTCACGCCTGGGTGTCCATCCGGAGGTGGCCCTGCACCTGGGGACAGGTTGGACCCCATGGTCTGGGTGAGCTGGGGTGACACTGCCGGTGTCACAGGGCACCAGTCGTTGAGCCCGTTGAGCTCTCCCAGGCACCGCCTTCGTTTAAGGAGAATAATCTTGTATTTGGGATAATCTTGTATTTGGGGAAGGCGCTGGATTATTTTGCTTCGGCAAAGAATGGGTGGAGCTTGGCCAGGGCAGCACGGGGCACCTTGTCACCCAGCCCTGCTGCGAGAACGAGAGGGCTCCATCCAGAGATACTCCTTAGCCCTTCTTTTGTTATGGGTGAATTAATTATTCTTCATTTTAACAATGATGAGAATTTTTTACAATTAAATGTCCATTCCAGTGTTGACTTTAAGGGTGTTCAGAAGGACTGTCTGGGGACCGTCAGAGGTACCTGGGCCAGGTTGTGTCATCTGAATCATCCGAAACCACACAGTCCTGTGCGTTTGACTCTTTAATGAACTATCCTTCTGCTTAGATTCCTCCTCCCCCCCCCACCAAAAAAAAAGAAAAAAACTGTAGATATATTCTTCCTGTGTCATTTCTCACATCTAAAGCCGCTTTTATGAATGTGCATAAAAATATGGCCAAAGGAGCACAGCAGCACAGCAGCTGTGAACACTGCACTTGCATCAGCCTAAGTGAAGACAAATAAAAAAAAATTAACGGGGCAGCTTCTGATCATGTGCTGTTTATCTTGCCAGCTGGTTGGTTTTTAGTTGATATTAATTGGTTTAGCGGCTGCCCTTTTGTTAAGAATAATTCAGAGCTTCCTCGTTATCAAGGCCGTGGCTGGAATAGGCTGTATTTGCCCATCTGGAAAACAGTGAAGACAAAAGCTGATGTGACTGAGACAGCAGAGCTCATAGGTCTGTAGGATGCTAAAATGTACTACAAAAAAAAACCCAACCAAAGCCCAAATCTCTGCTCAGTCCTTGGGGAAAAAAAAAAACCAAACCTAAAATGAAAACCAAAGCGATTTTAACAAACATGTTTGTTATTGTAAATACTTTGATTTTTCTTCATGGCTTCAAGGCTGTTTCCCTTTTTAATGTTTGTAAACCCTGATGTTGCACTTGGAGTAGGGATGTGAGGGGTCAGCAGACCTGTCCCAGTGAGACTGTCCAAAGAGGAAGGGAAGAAGTAGAAGGAAACTGCGTCCACCCAGACAGCACAGATAACCCCCCAAACTGAGAAAAGCCCACATTTCTTGCCTGAAATGCTGTGGTGGTGGTTTTGTGCTGTTTTGGTTTTTTTAAGAGCACAGCTGAACCAGCGGGCAGGAGGGTGGTCTGGCAGAGCAGGCTACTGGGCACAGCACCCCTTCCCATTCAGTTAACAAATAACTAAAAAAATATATATTCTAGGATTTCCACTCTGAATCTTGTCCATGTGGGAGTGTGGGATAGGAATTTGGGGCTATTCACTGTCACTCATCTAAACACTGAGGTTAGCCCTGGTTCCTGGTCGGGGACAGCGATGGCTGATGATTCATTTCTGCCTCTTGGCAATGCTGTGGGATGGATCTGTCCCACAATAACTCGGAAGCAAAGGTGATGATATTTTTACCAGGAGAGAGATTTCTGGACTTGCTATCTGTCCAGAGATCCTCTCCTCCCTTTTAATGGGTGAGGCACCCTCTTGGTTAAACCTTTGCCCAAACTATTCAAAGCTATTGACTCACTCACTCTGCTGACTTCACAGATGTATATATTGTCTGCCTGTTTGCTGGTTAATTAATGAATAAACTCCAACGTAAGATTTGAAGCAAATCAGTCCCCAGTTTTGCTCGGACTTGCAGGCATGTCAGACACCTGCTGTCTCCAGCTGGTCGGCCCTTCAGCCTGACACCACGATGGGAAACTGCTGAACAAAAGACTCGGGTGCAGCAGGGTCTGGAGACAAACACATGCCCCCGTGTAAATTATGCAAACGCAGCAATGCTCGTGCAGGCTTCCAAGAAAAGAAATGCAGTTTCCCATTCCCCATTGAGAGGAAAATAGGCTCCGCCGGACTTCTCGTGATCTGCCATAAACGCAGCCCACACCTAAACTCAAAAACCAGCCCAAAGCTGTCTCTTGTCTTCCGTTTGCCAAGTGAAAGGGAAAAAAAGTGAGTGTGACTTTGTGTGGGGTTCTGCATGTCCATCAGTTCATGTTTTGGGTGAAGGTGGGTGGTTTTGAGTCATCTGTAGTACGTAGCACATATGTTGTTCTTTTCTTGGTTGCCAGCAGTGTTCTTATTAAAAGTGTCTGGACAGTTAGAGTTATCTCAGCCTACTTGCTGGGTAAAATATTAGGAGTGTTCCAGCAGAGTCTCTAGAAGGTAAAATTAAAAAACCCACTTGGTATCATTTTATTATGTCAGCAGCACAAGCCAGGCATCCGACACCTAGTAAGTGCTACTTCAATGACTTCTATTTGGAGGTTTTGGGGTGTCTTTTGACTTTGTTGTAGTCCTTTTACTGGTAGATTAATTCACCATAATCATATTTGTAGTTAAATATTATCTCTCAATTAATATGTGAACGTGGGTGCAAATTTTTTAAACAGGTTATTCAAGTACTGTGAAATTGTAAATGCATAATATTAAATGCTTCCAGTAGTATATGTCTAACTGGTAGGTGTGCTGTTTTAATTAAATGGATTGCTTGTTTTGGAAATGCACATACTCTCTTCCATTTCCCAGTTTTAAGCCCATCCGCTCCATCCTGCCCGTGGTCAGCGGTGAATCACTGTGAGTGTGACCTGGCTGTGACGTGCTGTGGGCAGCAGTTTTAAGGCAGCTCCATCTTTACTCCAGACTTGTTTACTGGTGTTTATACCCAGTGGTCTGGTGGCTTGCTGTGACCTGTGCCCTTCCTCAGAGGAGAATTCCTGTTGATCTGGATGAAGAGTCCTTTAATCCCTTCCCCTCGGTGATGCCCACGTGTGGCACACACACCAGTGGCGCAGGTGCCCAGTGCTTTCTCAAGGAGTTCAGGGGAGCTCTGCTCCTTGGTGTCTACCCTCTATCCTGGAGAAAAGGAGAGGAGAGTCCCCCTTTCATATAGGAGAAGGCATGGCATGGAGCTCTGCTGGGGTTTGTCCCTGCCAGGGAGTCCATCTGTCGACACAGCTTGGGGGCGTTGGGTCCTGCTGGACAATGAGCTGAAACTTCTGCTGCTGAGCTCCCAGCTGGGGAGACAGGGGCAACAGGGACCCACAGAAGGGACAACATGGGCCTTGGTGAAGAAATTCATCTGCTTCTGAGCTGCCACTCCTCTTCAGAAATCTGCCGACTTCAGCTTCCCTTTACGTTTCTAATGAAAAGCTGAATTTGCTTTCCCATTCCCTTCCCCAGGCCGGGGAGAGGCTGGAAGCACAGCCAGGGCCGCGGGGTAAGTGCTTTCCCAGGCAGCAGGGCTTCCCTGCCTCTTGCTCCTCTGCGGGGAGAAGCAGGAGGGAGGACTCTGCCCACCACGGTTGTACAGGGGCCAGGGCTGGAAACCATCCCTGGAAAGCCCTGCCTCTGCTGGGTTTGTGGTGGGGCAGAGCCAGGAGCAGCTCCTGCCTGGGTTTGCTCGGATTGGGGAGCAAACTGAAGGAGGGCTTCCAGCAGCAGCTATGGCTTGTGCTGCTCCAAAGCACGAGGCTTGTCTGGGGGGCTGCAGAAAGCCCCTCCCCAGCTGTCCCAGCTCACAGAAATGGCAAGGTTTGTGCTCGTGGTTTTAGTCGTGCCATCCCGCTCCGTGGAGGAGGGGAAAATTCAGCTCCCCTTGGTCTGCTGTGGGTCTCAACTTCCCCTTTTGCAGAGCAGGTAGGGTTTTGTGTGAAGCCAGGGGCTGTTACCCCAATGAGGGGTGCACTTCAGTGCCTTAAATTTCTTTTGCCTTGCAAGGAATTAAGCAAAACTCGTTCCACCTCACCCACCCGACTCTGACATACTACCTGCTGATATAAATAAAATAAAATACCATGGGTGAAGCCCTCCCAAGTGCCATGCAGCTCCCCACGTTCTGGTGTGGCTCCTCACAGTCACAGAGTTGCTGCCTTTAAGTGTGGTTTTTTTTTCCCTCTTGCTGGCTGAGAACCCCCTGACAATTGACTATAAGTGGGACACCACGAGTTGACTAGATATAAGGTTATGCCAAATGAGAAATTAAACCAACTAAAGCAGAGAAAAATATTGTTCGTTTGTAATAATCTTGGGCGTGAACGTCAGTGATAGTAAATAAGTTACTTTGAAGCAGAAATGTGAGTTATTTTAGATACAAAGTTGGCTGTGTCTTTCTTTTTCATGCCAGGAATACGCAGAGTCACTGGCGGTGCCAAGTGATGGTGCTGGTCCCATACATTGCACTGGCCAGGGAGGAAGAGGGGCTGGGAGGTTAGCCTTCCTCATCAGGGCTGGGGTGGCTGGCCAGCATCTTCACCTGAAGCACACTTCCTTGGCACCCCTTGGGCCAGCACCATTTTAGGGCTGCTTCCCTCATCCCTGAAAGCAGGGCTTGGAAACTGCAAGATCTGCCTTGTTTAGAGCATGGTGGGCTGGCGTCCATCCCCATGGGCTGGTGTCTGTCCCCTTGGGCTGGCCAGAACTCGGGGTGGCCACCAAGAATCTGTCCCCAGCAGCAGCTGGTTTGTGTCTCGGAGCTCGCAGCCCCATGCCGTGGTGGCCAGTGCTGGTGTCACAGACAAAACTCTCTGTGGGTTCCATGCTTGAGGCCACAAGGAAGGGCGTCAGGAGTGGATGACTGTGTTGTATCATCGTTGTTGTAGGAATGGCTTCTTCACAGCATTTTCTTCCTGTGGCTCAGTCATGGAATCATGGAATTGCCAGAGTTGGAAGGGACCTCTAGAGATCATCTAGTCCAACTCCTCTTGGGTCTTTTTGGCATCTCTCCTGCTCGCCCCACTCTGCTATGTGTGTGGTAATGCAAAACCATCTATTTCCGCCTGGTCTCTGATCTTCTTTTGCAATTATATATCAAATGGAGTTTGGGAAATGTCAAGTTGAGTCTCTTTTTATTCATGTACAAGTGCTGCAATGGTGTAAACTGCCCTTTGAAGCTGGAAGAGCTTTGAGTTCTCATGCAAATGTTGCATACGTGGTTTTGAACTTTATTTCTGTACTGCATAAAGCTTTGCAGATTGCTTCTGACTTTGCATGTTAATTAAATATCCTCCCCGGGCAGTGCAAGTGTTTTATCCTGGAAGCCTAATGTTATAAAGGAATGGGTAGAGGCGTCTGTGCCTGCAAAGATCATGGTAGTCTGTAACAAAAGGGACTGGGTGAGCTGCTCCCCTAGAATTGGGGAGAATGGGGGACCCAGGGAAGGTCCCACCATCATAGTCTTCCCCACAGATCCATCACCACGGTGCTGTGTGTGGGAATTAGCTTGTTGGCTTGGGGTTCTCAGCGTGGCAGACCTATTCTTGTCAAGTTTTTGTGCTCTTGTTAGAGGTGGTGCTTGAGAGTTTAAAGCCTTGGAGTGTAGAAAGCAGAGTGTTGACAGAACATGGTATTTTAATGAGATTAAAGCAGCCTTCGAATGGTCCATCTGCCCAGTTCCCGCAGAAAGCCCTTGTGCTGGTTCATGTAGAGTCCGTAGAGACAAAGGCTTGAATCTGTCACTATAGTATGTCACAGCCAGATACTGTTTTTTGTTTATATCTGAACAAACCTAAAGCTCCTCTGGAAAAGGAGGAAGAGGAATGAGTCTGTCCCATGCGTGCCCTTCTGCTGGCGTGAGAAGGGCTGCAGCTTTCCAGGCAAACATTAGCTCTGCACTCCAGGCAGAGCTTGGCATCAAGGAGCCTGCATTAAAAATATCCTGTCCCACAAAGACAGCTTAGTTGTGAGCCAGCATATGGCCCATTAATGAAGATGTGCATAGAAATTGTCTGTGTGGGTGCACAGAGGGGCCTTCTGTCTCATGGAAAGGGGTTCTTTAAACTGCCCAGTATACCCTGAGGAATCTGGAGTCCAAACAAGTCTTTTATAAGCAGTTTCTCTGATGCTACTGACTAGGTGAGTGTGAAGGGGCTGGTTGTGTTCCCAGGTTGGTAACGCAGCTGCTGCTGAGCGGATCTGACTTCTTGAAGATGGATCTATCCTTTTCTTTCTCCTCCGGTTGTCTCCTGCAGTATCCTGGCCTGAGCCTTGGCTTGAATGGATGAAGGATCAGACCCTGTCCTGGTAGACACCTCTCTCCAAACAAATTGGCCCTGGCTGGGTATAATCAGCTGAATAAGGTCTCCACGGCCTCATTAGCTTGGCTGGTCTGCCATCCCTGCATTTGGAGATGGCAAATGATGAGCTTAGAAGGAACCTGAGCCCGGAGACACAGATGGAGCAAGAACTCCTGCCTGGAGCAGGGCTGAGTTCAGCTGGGTATCAACACCACTGCCTTCAGTCACCTTCCAAATGAAGGGTGTTGGGAAAAGCATTGCAGAGGAGAAACCCAGATGCAGGTCTATTGCTTGTTCCCTCACGCTTTCCCACTGAAGCATCCCTAAAGTTTTTTGTTTCACTGCAGACCTGTTTTTCCACCCATGCTGGTGGCACTGGGAGGAGCTGCCTCGGGCTGACTCTCCAGGGACACCTTCCCCCTTGCTCCTGGAGCACATTACACCATAGCAGCTGGTGTTAAGCTGTTTCTGGACTTTAGCAGGGGAAAAATGACTTGCTGGAAAATACATCACTCCACTCTAGCCATAATGTATTCTCCTTGCACTTGTCCACTCCTTTGCTGGTCTCCATGCTCACTGGGGATTTCATCCAGTAAGGGCTCCAGGTACTGCTGATAACTTTTACAATTTTCTCCTAACTTCTCAGCTGTAAAGAGACATCAGACCTTAAAAACAATCGACTGCTTTAGGGTGATGTTGTGCACACCTGGATACCTGCTAGAGCTAAACCAATTGCACAGAGTAAGTTAAAGACATTGAGGATATCGAGGATCCTCTGCCAAAGAGATACACGTGGAACAAAAAAGACTTTTTGAGGATCTGGAGACTGATGTGCTCCTGAGTATCACCGTGCTACAGCACTGCAGACTGTGGCTTGCACCATCTCATGGCAGTGGTGATAGCAGGAACACCTGGAAGCTGTTCACACAGAGACCTTGGGAGGCCTTGAGTAGATAAACTGTCTGTGTGTGTGTGTATCTGTACGTGGGAGAGACCACAGCGTTCTGCAGTACTGGTAACACACAATACCATTTGCAGAAGTGATACTGGAAGTACTCCAGCACCATTGACTTAATAGGATGTGCATAACACTATCCACCAAATGTGATTCCTTCCACTGAAGAAAATCACATCACCTTTTCTTTTTTTTTTTTTCCTCAATGGGAGTATGTCTCTGCCTTTGAGTGGAGGAGGAATTCAAATTCCCCATGCTCTGCAGCAGCTCAACTTGCAAAAAAAAAGCAGTTTGTGTTTCTGTACAGCAACTCAGTGGACTACAGCTCATGTTCTGCTGATGCTGCACTCTCTGGCAAGCATCTGTGCTCTGCGGGCATCCTCAGGACAGGTAGGAGAAGGGGATTCTCTTTGCAGCCAGCAGACGATGAAGCAGCTCGTTTTCCTGGGCTGTGGGCACTGTGCATACAATCTAGGGCCTCAAGTTGGTCCAAATCTAAACCAGACATGTTTTAACCAGAAACTACAAACAATAGGAAAAAAAAAAAAGGAACAAAAAAAACCCTTCCAAAAAGCCAACCCTCCCCCCAGCCCCAAAAACATATCTTCAGATGCAGTCAGGGAAGATGAGGAGCATGCACGGTATCTGCCCACACCAGTTGGGAGGCATATCTTGCCCCTTGTTTTGGGGCTTGTTGATGTGTGTTTGGCAGCAGCACCACACACCAGCCCTCTCCCTGCCAGCGCAGGGGTGGGTGATCCAGCAGGACCAGCCCTGCTCCAGCTTAAAACAAACAGATGCACAGTATTTTGTGATGGCTTTTTCCAGCCTAATCAGTGCCCCCATATTTTTCCTGAGAACTTGCCTTCATGCGTTGGGGCCGGGGCAAGAGGTTAAGTCGTTTTCATATGTTTAAGTATATTTTTTTTTTTCTTCTGCCACACATGAGACGTGCAGAGAGCTTTTCATCCATCCCCTGTTGCCTTTCCTGGCTCTTTCCCTGGGAGGATGTGGGTGTTATCCCTGTTTTGTAATGTGTCTGACAGCCCACGGGCTCCCAGCAGCGCTGCTGCTGACCAAAGAGTTTCCTCTTGAGTCACTGTGTCAAGACTCAGCTTTTCTGGCTTTTGTCTTGAGAAATTTTTGGAATATTTTATTAATTCTGTTGGTGGCACGCTGGTAGCTACACATGTGGCATCCCACATTCGCCCACAAGCTTTTCATGGGTGGCTTCTGTCCCCCTGTGCCCCAGCCCAGCTTTGTGGAGCAGCAACAACAGCCCTGCTCGTGCCACATTATACCTATCTCAAAAACATGGCTCTGGCGTCGATCTCTGGCTGCCCAGCTGTGGATCTGGTCTGTGAGGAGGAGCTGGAATGCCAAGGTGGCTCATGTCTCCAGTGGGAAAGAGGCGAGAGCGTGCCGTGGATGCTGGGCTGTGGTCCTGGGCACTTCCAACTCGGTGCCTTCACTGCTGGGAACGCTGCCCTTCAGCAGCCCTTGAGAAGTACAAAGCTTCAATGCAGTTTGAAGAACGGTGAGGTTTCTAGGAAAAAAGGACAAACTTCTTTCCTGCAAACGAGCAGTGCTATTTTAGAGATGTTGAACACACCAAAATGAGTGCCGCTTTGAAACTGCGAGTAAAATTCAGCAGGCGGCAGTTATAAGCATTGCATTAATGTTTCAAAAGGGTAAAGCTATTTGAGTTTCTGAGAAAAGCTTTTGGAAAACTCTAATTTTTTTTGGTCTGGTGATGGTGGACTTTTCCGCGTTGGCTTTTGTTGTGCTTTGCAAAATCCTCACTGCTGTGGGCTGAGCTCCTCCTCCGGGACCTGCCATCCCCAGGTCGTGCTGGCTTTTCCTTTCTGGGGCACGTTTGAAAACTGCCTTTGTGGCTGGCATCTTTTTTTTTTTTCTTGTCACCGAATTCTCCATGAAGGTGAATGTGCAGCCACGAGTTGTTCAAATGATGGTAAGAGCAGCTCAATGGCCTGTGATAAAATTTATCAAGATAAGTAAGCCCAGAATTCAGGTTGCTCTCTGTAGCCTGTTCTGTCTCCTTCTTTTAGGCTGTTCCTCCAGACAAGACTGATTATGAAGTACTGAGGCTGGATATTTTTGAAACAAGAGTAATTTTAGTAATCTTATTAAGTCTTGTAGCTGGAGAACAGGGTACAGGACCTGTTCCTGTGCCA
The DNA here is from genome assembly GCA_004320125.1 of Scolopax mira. Lineage (NCBI taxonomy): Eukaryota > Metazoa > Chordata > Aves > Charadriiformes > Scolopacidae > Scolopax > Scolopax mira. Next base: position 20,590 of record BJBW01007609.1, read on the forward strand.
TCAAGTGATGAACTAGGCACCTGCAGGGTGTCGGGGGACCCTCTGTGGTGGAAGCACACAGCCAGATCCCCGAGTCCTTGTGGGATGTGTGACTCGCAGAGGTGGGATATCTCTTGGCAAAGGACACCTAACGATGCTTTGCAAGGTGGGTGGGTTTGGGTGGGGTGAAGGTGCCCAGGGGGCTCCCAGGTGGTCCTGGCTGGCGTGGGCTGGACCACGTCCGCACTGGCAGCTCTGGGGCAGGAGGGATGCGTGTTCCTCCCTGTGCTGAACCGCTTTGGATGGCTCTTAAACGGCTCGCGAGTCTTCCCCTTGTGCCGTGTGTGACTCATCTGGCCTCCTGCCTGGCCCTCTCTGCACCCTTATCGAAGGAAACTCTGAAATCATCCCGTGCTGGGGGAGCGAGTCGCTGGCTCCTCTCACTCCCCGAAACCGCCTGCAAAAGCGCTTGCTTTTAACTCGCCTTGCCCCTGCCTGGGAAGGGTGGCCGCTGGAAAGCTGAAACGAGATGCATCTGATGGCTCTGCAGATCATAAGATATCTCTGTGGGGATTGCTAATGCTCTGCCCCGGATAAGAGTCTGTTGTTTTCATGTTTGTTTTCTCTGTGTTCGTACTGCTTGTACAGCGGGGAGCCGCGGCTCTTGGAGCACACCCTCTCCCGCTGCTTACGCCAAAGCGGCTGTGCCAAAAACTTGCTCGGATCCTCTCAGAGCTGGGGAGCTCCAGGCAGCCTGAAGGATTCATATAGCTCTGCCCTGTCCTTACTGACCAACCCACTTTGCAAGAGGTTCTCCCGATGCCCCGGGGAGGTGAGCTGCTCAGCCTGAGAAAAGAAAAAAAAAAAAAAAAAAAATCCATTTGTTTTCCACGGCTCGGCTTTTTGGTGTCTTTTTAGTTTTCAAAGAGTCTGTCTTTTGTTCAGCATCCTTAAACCTCAGCCCCAAGGGTTGGAGAAGGCTGTTAGCAACTGGCCTCCGTGGGATGGTGAAATAAATAGGTATATAAATAGGTGCAGTGGGCAGAGCCACCTGCGAGCCTCACCCTGCTTCCATTTGGCTCCTGCTTGAATTTTAGCCCCAAGATTGAATTGTGCCCGCAGTGGTGCCCAGCTGTCATGGCCCTGGCTCACCTCACGCTGCCCAGCGAGTTGTGATTAATGGAGTAAAATCTGGTTGGTGGTCGGTCACCAGCGGTGTCCCTCAGGGCTCAGTTTTGGGGCCAGTCTTATTCAATATCTTTATTGATGATCTGGACAAGGGGATTGAGTGCGTCCTCAGTAAGTTTGCAGATGACACCAAACTAGGTGGGAGTGTTGATCTGCTTGAGGGTCGGAAGGCTTTACAGAGGGATCTGGACAGGTTGGATCAATGGGCCAAGGCCAATGGGATGAGGTTTAATAAGGCCAAGTTCCGGGTCCTGCATTTTGGTCACAACAACCCCAGGCAACGCTACAGACTTGGGGTAGAGTGGCTGGAAAGCTGCCCGGGAGAAAAGGACCTGGGAGTGTTGGTGGACAACCAGCTTAACACGAACCATCAGTGTGCCCAGGTGGACAAGAAGGCCAATAGCATCCTGGCTTGTATCAGGAATA